>JAQIXX010007891.1:0-10296 GCA_034700605.1 Willowsia nigromaculata | reverse complement strand
AAAAAATAAATCACCGCCGCATTTTTTACTCTCTTATAATGGAAGTGATCCATCTATTAGTTTTATAGATCAATGGCAATAGTAAATGAGATTTCTAGCTTGTAATTTTTGAAATCGATAATCAACTTAACTAGACAGGTGCAGAAGATCATTGTCATTATGTCGGCCCACGACCAGATTCGTGCTATGTTAGACCAGTTGATGGGTACCAGTAGAAATGGTAAGATCACAATTCTGAATTCACATTTTATACATAATGTGTGAAATTGTAGTTGAAGCCATAATTAAATGTGATGATCCATTTTTGTGTCTTCTTAGGGGAAGAGGAGAAAATTACCGTCAACTTTGATGATCCCCGGGTTTGCAAGCCGTTCTTGTTAGGTTGCTGCCAATATTCAATTTTGGAAGCGACGGTGAGTTTTTTTACAGTTTATAATTGAAGAGAAATTTGAAAATACCCTAGAGGCCAAGACTAATATGTTTGTACATAAAGTCTGCATTTAAAAATCTGTTGTACTTTCTGCGCACGTACATATTTACGGTGCAGTACTTTCCCGCTCGTTAAAACAGTAATAGTAAGCAGTAATTGTCACACCACTCGGAATTGAGCTAGAAAATTTTCTCCGTAGCTTATATTTATGATTTTTATATATTTTCAACTCAAACTATATTTTATTTTGAAATATTCCATAAAATTTTAATAATTTTGAACATTTTAATTCGTCTTTAATTTAGATATTTTTAATCAATACATGCGCAATCACAACTCTATGGAAAGAATCACAAAGAATGAAGGCATTTTGAGTAGATGGCTACTTAGTTCTTGAGATACGTGGTTAGTTATAGGCTGGAGAATTTTGATTTCCAAATATAAAACCTACATACACTATTATCCTGCCATGGAATGAAATAACATAATTTTTTTTATTTCCGTATGAGTTCAATTCAATCATGCGTCCTTCAAAGACGCGTCAGAGTTTGCAAATTTTCTTCGTTTTTTTTCGAGGCAATAAATGAGTGAAAAGTTTTTTGGATGTCGGGGAAAGTTAGAAGTTGATTTGTTTGTCCTTGAATATAATTTACAGGCGTCTCACAGACACAGTTCATTCACACATACAGTCTGTCTGTAGTATGAAAATGTCAAAGCTGTCGGGTTGGTTGTAAGTGTTGATATCTCCTTATCTTATTGAATTCCATGAGATCCGATCATTAGTCCTGTAACAGAATGTTTCATCGGTATTTTACCGAAGAGAAAGTAAATCTTAGATATAATTAAATAAATGCTGGCTTTGTGGGTGTGTTAAATGTGTTGTATAGACATAAGTCTACACACAACCCTGACAAACAAGAGCCGTGACATCTCATTCCGGGCACATAATCCATCTCTTTCCGACTTGTGTTCATATCGATGGTGTAGAGGGATCGGTCGCGTGTGTTTTGTAAGTATACCTAGCCATAAGTAAGTATGGCTAAAATTATGAATCCCATCTCTGATTCTGATTGACCTAAGGTTGCAATGTTCCAATCTTCTTTACAATTTAGCAATTATTCTTTTCATTTGATGTAAAGTGCAAAAAGTTTCCAAACGCCTAAAATATACACTTGATTCGTCTGCGTCAATTTCTATTCTACCAATTTTTTAATGAAAAAAAGCAAGCCTTACTAACTTAGCAGTAAAAGCAAAGTATTAATCATGATCACGGGTAGAGTTATGATGATGCCTAGAGTCTGCAACGCCATTGGGGTAAGTTGATGTTTTGGGATATAATTATTCCGGCTGAGTGATGGCTTAGTTGAACTTATTCTGTTAAGCATGTATAAGCGTCGTGTGTTTGATCCGATTGCGTCATTGTATTCCTGGAATCAGACGCAGCTATATCCAAGGTGTCGCACGTAAGATATTCGTCTTACGCGTAGATCCAAAAAAAAACTTAATTGAATTTTTGTTTTATTGTAGCGAATGGATTTGGGAGATTGTCCAAAAATCCATAATCTGGTATGTCATCATATTTAACGCCAAAATAAAATACATTTCAATTTGGAATTTGGAGTTGATTCAAGAGTAATTAATTATGCTTTGGTTCATTTTAAAGGCTTTGAAAGCTGACTATGAAGCAGCCAGTAAAGACAAGGATTATTTTTACGATTTGGAGGTATGTACTTTTATTTTGTGTTACAATATAGCATTCAAAACGTCTAGATAGATAGATATCAAGATCAAGTTCCTGTTTTCATTTTTATTATTAAATTTGTTCACAGGCAATGGAACAATTAGAGGCTTTTGTGGCTGATGCTGATCGAAAAACTGAGCAAGCAAGAAAAAGGCTTGCGGAAACGCAGGAAGAGCTCTCAGCGGAAGTCGCAATCAAGGCCGATAAGGTTCATGAGCTGGCTGAACGGATTGGAGAAACACTGGCCAAAGCTGAAAAACTTGGAGAGGAAGGGTTAGTTGATGAAAGTATGAAGTTGATGGAAGAGATTGATAATTTGAGAAAACAAAAGTCAGAAGCTGAGGCGGAGTATCGACAGAGTATTCCTGCGGCGACCTATCAGCAGCAGAAGCTGAGAGTGTGTGAAGTATGCTGTGCATATCTTGGGATTCATGACAATGACCGCCGACTCGCTGATCATTTTGGTGGAAAACTACACTTGGGTTTCATCAAAATTCGAGAAACTTTGAAGGAATTTCAGGTAACAATTTTTATATCAGTTTATGTATTATCGTGTCATAGTCATAATATTTGAATGGGTGTATTGTGAATTTCATTTGCGACTTTGCTTGTAAATTATTTTTTTAGGTTGTTGCGGAAGAGCGTCGAAAAAAGCGACGTGAAACTCTACGCAATACTCGCAGGGCTAACGACGTTGATGAAAGAGAGAAGGCTAGGCGGCGAAGAAGTAGGAGTAGGGATAATAAAGATGGGCGCTCGAAAAGGCGAGATTCAAGCGGAAGTAGAAGCAAAGAACGACGTGAAAGGAAACGTAGTCGTAGTCGTGACCGTCGCAGTCGGGATCGTGACCGCAAAGGAAATCCTAGAAGTGACAGAAAGGAAAGGGACAACAGTAAAAGTCGTCATAAAAAGCGATCAAGGTCACGGTCAAAGTCTCGAGACAGAAAATCACGCCACAAGTAATTAATATTAAATATATTGTAATGCGCAGTTAATTATTCCTACATCATGTTTGCGATGATGATGATGATCTTAAAACCTGGTTGTATGTAATTATACGATTAGGAGACAATCAAGGTCAAGGTCCGCCTCACCAAAACGGCGACATCGTCCTACATCAATATCGGAAGAAGAGCCTGGAGAAATATAGTAAAATTGTCTCTGAGATAGTGTATATTATATAACCTGTTTATGATAAATATTTAATTGTATTTTTCTTCAACTGACCCATTGAAAGTAATTGATATATTTTGAATGTAAGATCTGCCAATAGATACCAGAATATGTCAAACACATTTTCAAATAAAATGTGTGGTGTAGTTGTTAGAATTGAATGTAGTAATGCACAAATACTTTTAAGCGTACATGTAAGTAAATACTTTTAAGCGTACATGTAAGTAAATAGTGTTTCAGATGAATGTGCAAAATGAAACGGTTACTGTTCTCATTGGCAAGTTTTGTGAGGTGAAATTGTCTTATATGTATTCTAATATGCCTGTTCTTATATTTCTCCATGCTGCATATAAAACTATTCGACATTTTCGTACGTGAATCAGGTTTAAGTTTGTAGTTTTTATATACTGTTGCTGACTTTGTACCGCTCGGTCTGTCATGTGTTGTCTTTGTATAAATTTTAGAAACCATATATCATATTTTTTAAATAAAGTATTTGTTTATTTCTATCATCTGTATTTAATTGTGTGTGTACATGTTTATTCTCTTGAATATTAAATTAACAACAATTTGTAATATGATGTGTTGTGCTGAGAGTGTCATATCATATCCAATCAAATCACTCTGTGTTGGCACGACTTTTATTCATTTTTCATACAATTGGTTTGTGCCAGGGTTAGGCTGAGAAAATGGCTACCGCACAAAAAATTTGCATCCGCAAATTAAACTCACCATCGGTTCTTTTAACAGACTACATTATTAATGCTGGCAGTTGCAGACGGTGAATTGAATAGACTCATAATTTATGTATACAAGTCAGATTTAAAAGTTTAATCATTAAACTGCCCTCACTCACTTAAAACTTATCCGATGAAATATAACATTCAAAAATGTTTTCTACATTTACATTTCGGTATCGGAAAATAGACAAATCAGTCTTTAAAAAAAAGAATATTAATTCCTATAAGTCGAGATTTATAGAGTAATAATGGATGAAGAAACGGAGAGTGGGGGAGTTGAAAGCAAATTAAATGGGGATTCCATAAACAATCATTTAATTGGTAGTTGGATTTTAAGACTTAATTCATCGTTGCAAGTTGCAAGTTGCAACTGTTCAACTCCTGTCTTTGATGACCTGCATGTTGCAGAAAGGACCCACATGGAAAACAAAAATTATGGCAATAAACTATTAACTTTGTTTTCTAAATCTTATTATTCCCATCGCAAAAGAATGCAAGTACCCAAGGGATGGAGTTCAGAATAATGATTCTTCATATCTTTTGTGTGTTTACGTTTTTACATGCATTGCATGAATTTAACTTTCGTTGAAAGTTGAAATACACAATATGATTCTGCTGTTCTCTTTGTTCTAAAAAAGAGAGTTGCAATAGTTGCAATGCTGCATGATTGTAAGTTTCACACCAATACTTGCTCTCAGTTACATAAATTATGTGTTACATTTACTTACATGTTATTATGCTAGATCGTTAGTGGACAATCGACAATCAAAACCAAATTCAAAGGCAATTTACAAAGTTTCATTTTTTTGTTGTCATCTGTACTTTAGAGTTGATAAAAGGAACGTAAACGAGTATGCCATGTCTACCGACGATTGTTGCTTTTAGAGAGAAAAAAACCTGTGCTGTATGTACCTGTGCGTAGAAATAAAATGGGCAAAATTTATTTATACTTCGGATTGAATCCGCTTATCAAAGTTCATACAAATCTGTTTAGTCTATATATTACACAAAGCAAGTCAAAACTTTAGAGAAGGAATAAGGAACGCATTTTCATTGTCGCTCTCTGTCGTTCATCAGAACTTGTACCGAATTTCTAGCAACGTTTTGCTCTTATTTACCTTATGTAACTTTTGTATCCACTCAGTGAATTACATTGTATTGTATCTATAACTTCATGGAAAACCTTCCTGCCTAATAAGTGCCATGTCCCAATTAAATTTTAGTACAAGTAGTACAAGAGGATAAAACAGTAGACTATTTCGGCGCTCCGCGCTCGACTGCTAAATGTTACTTTAAGCGCATTGAAATTTCAAGTCTTCAGCTATCTATAATGCAGCAGTTAACGTTAATGCTGATTATTGGTAAAACAATAAATGATTAAGATTTTCACCTGTTGCATAATATAGCAAAAAAGTCGAGTCAAGACATCAATCAGCTATCCTTCATTCATTTCATAGACAAGTACAATACAAAACTGAAAGTGTTCCACTTCGTCAGTTTTCCGATCATGATTTTTGTGCTAAAATATTTTGTCTGATCAAGTACTTTTCGATTTACCTACAAAAGCCATAAAACGCTACCAAGCTCGCAGTGCAGTGACTCATCAAGAATGACAATGCAACGTGTACCTTTGAAAACACTAACCTCAAATGTGCGTCGGCTTTTTTTGCCCTTGGAATTTATACAAAGCATAAATGCATCAGAGAATCGTAAATTCGCAAGAAATTAAAATAATAGTTTGCAATAGTCTAATCATAGTAAACAATAGTGTCTTTATTGCACTAAAGATTAATACCAGAGGCTTCTTGCTCTAACTTGGATAGATTTTGAAGCATACTTGAATCAAATAACCTTTAAAACGACTTTAATAGCAAAGCAAAGGAATTAATTGACTGGTAAATATTGTAGCATTTTTGCTTTTGCTAGTGTCCTCACATTCTTCCTCTCTCCCTGCCTCTTCGGAGGATAAACACATTTTCTTGCAAGGTAATTTAAGTAAAAATGAATTCACTTCCGCTAATTCAGACGAGGGATGGGCGACTACTGTCAGTATTGTTCAATTTAGCTAAAATTAATCTACAACATCATGAGTAAAAAGTGTATTCTCCCGTTGCCCCAAAAAATCATTTCAAAGTCATTTTATAAGTGCGTTATACTTGTAATTAGTCAATAAGAAAAGAGTAACTCACAGTGGGCATAGCGTTGGAATTCATTCATGGAATCTTAATGGTTCTTTATCAACTATTCTGAACAAGTGCTTTCAAACAAAATCAAAATGTGTGTGAGTAGTAAAGTAAAAGTAAGTATATAATGCATAAAATGTAATACTAAAAGTCAAATGATATAAATATGAAATCGATATTTAAGACACCTATACGCTTACGCTTAATATGATTATTTGTTTGCAAGTTTGCATATAAATGTCATTCGTTAGAATACGCATATGTAAACTGCACGAAACTTAATATTTTGTGTAAGAGAAACTCTAATCGCAAAATTTTGTTAAATCTTCATTTATTGGTTTTCAGCTTTTAACAACAAAAATAGTATCAAATCGTTATTTATTATTTCAATAATGATATTTACTATACAATATGAAAACCCACAAATTTTATTTGGGTAGGATGGGAATTTATTTAGAGCTTATTATTACAAAATCAAGATTGAGCTTTCCTTGGATGTTACTCCTGAGATGTGCTTTGAAAAAACATTACGCAAAAGTACCAGCCATGTAAAAAGACTACAGTATGTAATAAACAGAAATATGCACTGAAGTAATTTATAATTTAGAACCCATGCAAAAATCCAAGACCGAGATTACAATTAGTGATGCTGCCATTTTGCTTAAGGCACACATGCATCCATTGGTGTCAGACCCGTTGACTACAATTTCTAAATCTCGTATAGCTTGCCATCTTGTCAATCGTGAGTACAAGTTGGTGACATTCGCACGTATGTGCATTTTGCATAACATATTATTATATGGTTGAATTTAATAAGTAAATAACGACAACTGAAATACATGATACATATTATTGATTTGTAGTCTCAACTCCCAACTTAAAAACGCGAATTGAATTTGCAAAATCGCGAAACTTGGGTAGAAATCGCTATCAACTTCACTTGTTTGCATTGTCAATTGTAATTAAGCTGAAACGGAAACCAATAAATTTTTTAATGTATTTTCACAGAATTTTCTAAAATACAATGTCAGTTTCATATAGGTTGTTACGTTAGAGGAAGTTTCATTGTAAAAATAGAGGAAGAGGATGCAACATTCTGAAAAATTATTTACACAGTTGCAAAATACAAGAAATAAGAGGAAGTTATGGGCATATAAAGACTTGGATGTGCGTATGAAAATCCAGCGTTCCTCAGATAACAAATCGATCTGCCTTCTATGTACTATTTAATTATGTTTCACCGCGCTCACCTTTCATTGAAATTTGTAGTGGTAGTAGTATGTAATGTGTAGGTATGTCATTTGATGACGAGAAGTCAGGGGACCGTAAAGATAATAATAAGCAACAAAGCAAACAAGGCCAGAAACAGCGATTTCCAGCTATTTTTATGTCTTGGTGAATCACTGCATGACTAATTTATGCGTACAAGTAAGTATAAATACATGATGTAGAATTTCATCAGAAATAAATAAAAATTTTACAACGAGAAAAAAATGTTTGTACTTATTTATTGAAACTTTACTTTAATTCAACACCAAAATCATTTTGGCAAAATGATGGCATAGGTAGTTCATACTTCAAAATTCATACTTCCCGTGTCCACTAAAATCACACGAGCTTAAAGGCAGGCGGAAAACGTAGCAGCCGTAATTAAAACAACATTATAAACTTTACCAGAACGTGTAGTATGTAGGTATGTATGGCCAAACTTGTTGCAGTAGTAGAGAGGTAATTGAGATCACGGTGGTCTACACTCACGATCAGTTGCAAATATCCCAACCAAACCGTTAAGTTTTGGAAATTGCATTATATGTTATGAAGTCTTGCTTGACACTGAAACACTAAACACTATCTACATGTGCAACATTTTACGTGCAACTAGGTATGTTTGCGTGTTTCATGGCCCTGTAGCTTTTAATTGTTTAAATTTGTAATCTATGGATGCAGTAGAGTACAATATTGTTTTACAATTTGATTGACATCGTTCTGCATAATATTGACAAAGATTGAGAGATTATCAAAGAAATGTTTGTATAGATATAATGCATTCCTATTCCTGCTACTAATGCATGCTAGCTAACGCTATGTGCCAACACACACCATGAATATACGACCATCGCATTGAAACTAAAACCTAGAGAAGGCTAATTATTGCATTATTTTTTATTGATATATACGTACAATTCTCAAATTTTCCTTCTTGTCATTATTTGGTCCAGTGGTCTAGTCCAGAAACGGGACAATCCACGATAATCCAGTTGGTTTCTTGAAATTTAGTATAATGTTTCGTTTAACGTTAAAACTATCTTTGAGTTGATATATTATGCTTCAGGTATACCGCAATTATTTAATGTTATCCACAAAAACGTCCAATTTACATTTTTCATGGATATCATGCAGTTCGTTGTACTTGCTGAGACTGAGATTCAATCTTTATAAATCTGTCTCAAAGCCTGTCTGTTGTGTGCAAAAGAGAGTGCATATAACGCAATGCACATAGGTATTTCAAATATAATATTGTTGAGTGTGTGCCTATCTCTACTTCAACCCTTTGTTCATCAAAACCATGTGGCTTTCTGTCTCACTCATTGACTCACATGTTTTTTATATAGTTAAATTTTCGTGATCATTGGTACAATGGTAAATTTCTGCTACCGCTGGCAGTTACAAACGCATAATATATTATTTAATTGACCTGCCACCACCATGCAGCATGCTCGTTATACCTTTTAAGATCATGTTTCTTCACGCATAACGCAAATAAAGCTGAATTAAAAACCATTTTTTACATTGATTGTCATTATCTTCTCTCTCCATTGCAACTTCCCTCCAACTCACACTACTACCACGAAATGTGCTGAGAAGAAGAAAGGACTTGCCGGCTATGGTGAATGCTGACATAAATTTCATGTATTTAACTATAATGCGTAATCGAATCGTAATTGACCTATAGCTGTTGTGGTGCTCGTTTTTTTTGCCGTTAAATGCTCAGATTTGCTTGCCATTTGGAAGCACTGGTGACGGGGAAGACGGAGTGCATATATAAGGGTTTAGGTAGAAACGAAATGTCCATCAGTTGTAATTCCTTTACAGACACATTAGGAGGTTTCCGATCGAGTGTCTTTTCGATTCCTGAAAATATCAAAATGACAACGAAAAGAATATTTATTTTAGGCGTAGCATTGCTGGCAATGTCTGCAATTTCAAATGCAACTGAAGCAGAAAGGGAGGAGCAGCCAGTGCAGGAGGACGCCTCCGCAAAGACTGCGGTCACTAATTCCGCAGACAAACTTGACACTGCTGAAGGAAGATATTACGGATATAGGCCTGGTGGTAAGTTACCTTCAAACGTTAGCGCCCGCCATCTACAGCTTAGTCAATAGATTGTAAATCAGAATTCAAATTTTCAAATTAGGTTACGGACATGGGGGCGGACTTGGGGGCGGACTTGGGGGTGGGGGTTATGGCGGACATAGTGGATACGGTAAGCAAAGTAAAGAAATTTATTCATTAAAACATTATGGAGAAAATCACACTATTAAACTCAAGTAGTTTAATTCAATTCACTTCATGAGGATTTGCATTCAAGCCATTTGTCCTTGAAAGAATCTATTTTACCCGTCTCTTTCTATCCCCGCGCATTTTCACCGTGTGTGGCTTTCGCAAGTAACGTTTCTTTACGCATTGAATATTCTTTAATTTTCGATTTTTCAGGTCGATATGGGGGTCAGTATGGCCACGGAGGATATGGTAATTTAAAATACGTATTTTACTTGTAGCTATTACTGCTTTCAAAATATGATCATTATTGAACACACATGAAGGCACAATTAAACATTTTCGAAAAAATATATCCTAACCTAAATTTTAAATTTTAAAATTTTAGGTGGACACGGAGGATATGGTAATAAACTCAAGTTTTAGAATGTTACATTTGTATTTGCATTCAAGTCATTTGTCCTTGAAAGAATCTATTTTACCCGTCTCTTTCTATCCCCGCGCATTTTCACCGTGTGTGGCTTTCGCAAG
>JAQIXX010007890.1:0-10296 GCA_034700605.1 Willowsia nigromaculata | reverse complement strand
TCCCGCCCCCTCTGGGAATTGAACCCAGGATCCCACCACCTAAGCCCCAGCCCTTAGCCATCGGACTGGGATGCCTGTCTTTTGTATTTTAAGACTCATAGTGACTGTGTACTTGTCAAAGCAATTAGCGAAAATGTTGAATAAAGGTACACACAATTTATTGCTTGCGAGTTTTCCTTTGGGAATTGCTTAGTTTTATTTACTCAATTTGATTCAAGCCACTTATTAACTTTTCGTAAACACTCTTCGGTTCGTCGTATGTAGGTGAGAGCTCCAAAGCCTGCCGATAGCAGGTGCGTTTAACTATGTGAATCAGCAAAAAATGGTTTTGTTACTCCCACAATTCAATAGTGTTTTATATTTTTGGTAACAAGATTGGTTATTGTATAGAGGGACCATTCCCTGTCTTCGGACAAGAATTGGTTATCCTTTAGATGAGTTGGACCAAAAATTATGACCAAATAACTTTCACAAATGACAAAGTTATGAAAATACTAAAGAAACTATTTCTAAAATTTCAAGGTTAAAGAAATATGACTATTCATACTGCTTTCCTTCCGGGGAAACTTTCATGAAATTGAATAATCATTCCAAAAAATGATAACATAAAAAAGCCCATCAAAATTGCTTTATGAAGAGGTGGATGCAAGAAAGAATATTTGACCCGGTAGCTACTTACATAATATGCATGTACACAACAAAGAAAAACAGAAATTACACAAATTTTGTGAATTACATAAAATATTCGGTTCTGTCTTTCATTCTTTATGAATGCTTCATGCAAAACAGTGCCAACAGGTTTTATCTGCAGAGGTCAATATACCTGGCCTATAGTTATAAAGAATGAATATTTGCGACATTCAAGTCAATGGTTTAAAAATTAACAGTATAATAATAGGTAGCACACTCGGAGATAATTGAAGTGCAAACAGGAGTAAAAAGTAGAAGAAATTCAGTGATTTTGAAGCAATGACGGGGTACTATGATTCGTTTATGGCGTTATTGATTAAATTTATGTGTACGTACCTGAAGGTGGTACTTTAAATCTCTACATACACTTTCGTCTTAATTGAACTCATTATTACTTAACTGAGTTAAAACAAAACCAACCCCGGTACAAGTCTCATCAAAGACGTCACGTGAAATGGTCAAAATACGTCCGATCTGGTTCATAACGAAATCTTTGACCGTTTGGCATATATGTACATATTTCCATTTTCGAAATTAATTTTTTATTCCTCTTTAATACACTCATCTTCAATCGACAAGATTGTCATAGTCTTTAGTGTCTCACCAAATTCTAGATTACACTTGATTTGTGTGCAGTTTCAAGTAAGATAAATATTTATAACAAAACACTTGAAATTATAAGTTATTTAATCAACCAAACAAAGATGTGACAGAAAGTTTTCCGTTTGCTGGCAGTCATATTTTTAAAGCCTTCATTTCATCCCATGCTGTGCACTTGATTTTCACTAGTACAAAATATTTATCAGACAATTACGCTTTGTTAACTTTGCCAGGCACATAAGTAATCAAATAAAATGTTCATGATCCCAAAAACACATACATTTAATTGCGGAGCCATTTGCTTGTTCATCAGGAAATTTGATGGAAATTCTCGACTTTCATCCAAAATTTTGGTGATTCCCCAAACCAATTTCCAGAAAATAGGTGTGGAAATTTGGGAGTAAATATAAAATTCAACCCATTGTATTGCTTTGTAATTTACTATAACCAATCATTAATTTTCGGTTTTTCGGAGGCAAATTGTTAACTTACGGTTAATTCTATAGAATTATACTACCACCGACGCCATTTGTTGGAAAATGAAATAAAGGGGAGATATTACAATTGCAGATTATTGGGACATCGATTTTTTGTTGCGAGTATAATTATTAATTGTCTCCAAGCGCAAGTGTGAGTAACGATGCAGAAAGCAAAACTACAAGAGCGTGTATACGTAATATGTGCATGCAGGTCTTTAATGCTGATACCTGAAAGGCAAGAAAAATTAACAAGCTATTTTACCATTAACAGAAACAAATTTAAAGTCAGATTGCATCACACAAAAACGATACGTAATCCTGTAGTTTATAGAAAGGGTTCAGAATTGAAAAAATTACAAATATCAATTACTGATGTGGAGAATAAATTGTTTAAAATGAGTTTTGATGCTTCAGATCAGGCATATTATAATTTCAAACCCTAGAACACCTAACCACTTTGCCATCTTGAATCAATTTATCATTCCATTGCAGGTTTAAGATGTAAAGTTAAAATAGATAGAATTTTTTTCAGCTAAAACTCCCGTCTGTTTCCTGTTTTTCATAGATTATCTAATCAAGCATTTTTAGTGCCATTTTCACTGAGCATGCAAAATATTATGGCATTTTCGAACACGACATTATATTATTTACAGGTATCTGCAGAGATAACTCGGGATTCCCGAGTCGGGAATGCTCATGTGTAACATGCTCGTGCTTTTGCATCAGACATGGTAGTGGATCGATAGTGTGCAATACTACAAATAAATGAAATTTAGGTTAAAGTACGTGTTTAAACAAATATAAAAACTGGTCATTCCATGAATGGGAAACACATGCACAGCCCCCAAAAAACCCGACATCCTCCGTTCTATTTGATGTCTCTATATTCAAGATCCCGTAAAACTTCAAAAGCGGCAAAACAGCTGCATTCAATCAGAGTTACATGGTGTTAATTATGTACATGATGGTATTTACTGCTAATAAAAAAAGTAGCATACTATGTAACTGCACTTCAATTTCCATTGAGTTCATGCATTACATCATTAAGTAATTGCTGTTCCAGACCGCTTCCGGGACCACTGTCTTCATTTTATAGAATCTGTGTAGACAGCGAATTACCGTTGTTTTCAGGAATCTAGGAAGAGCTAAAATTTCGGAAGCGTGAAAGTCTGATCCTAATACGAGTTCCATTTCTGGGATGATTAATTTCATAAGAAAAAGTAATTCATCTTCAACGCAATCACACTAAAAAATATTCAAACAACATGCAGCTGTACGTTAGATTTAACATAAAATACTGGGAAAATCAATTACTCATAGATAATTACACAGTCGATCAATATTGTAATTATAGCATTTAATTTCTTGGAGTAAATTTAATCACTTCGATATCTTACTGTTCATCGGCGACAACAGTTGTAGTTAAACTTTAAAAGTGAAAGTGTAGAAATCTAGGTAATATATGAGGTTTTTTGTAGCGTTTTTATACGTTCATTGTTGCGAAGTCATACCTCTTCTTTTTTCCGTATCACACTTTCAAATTAGCAATATTAATTCCACTTTACACATTCAAAACTATCAGATCTAGTCAGAAATGAAGACACTTTAATATCAAGAGCTAAATTGTACCGTTAAACTATCGCATTTTGGCGCTTCCTTTTTGTTAGTACAAAACATATTGTTAAACTCTTCAACAGATTTTATTTTTATTTGAAGTTCCAAGTGCACAATCGATGAGAGAGAAATTGCTCATATCTTTTACACAAGAAGCCACATAGAATTTAAGCGTAGTATAATTATTGTACCAAATATACCAACACACCATAACTCACTGTATTTGTAAGTTGTGTAATTACACAGTTAGCCCACATGGATAAAAAGTGCACAAAGGAGGACTTAATGGAAACAAATCATAGAGTCAAAATGATCTATAAACTAACACATCAGGTTTTAAGTGATTTCTAATTAATATCTAAATATCAGGCACGCTGTTAGATATTTTTAAATAGCTCATGTCAACCCGTGGTGGTGGTATTTATACAGATCATAATGCAATATTCTAAACCATGCATTAACTGTAAATTTTCTTTGTGGAAAATGCTGAACCTTTTAATTAATTTGAGGTAGTTGATAGTGTAGTATTAACTCAATGCTGTAGTTTAAAATGGTTAAGGTTACGAGTGAGATTTTTTCATATAAAAGTGCTGTAAAACATAGAATGTGGACGGACATTTGAAGCCCTGCAGTGAAATCCATAGCTTCTGACTAACGAGTGGTACCTTTAAAAAGTGTTATTGCACCTTTTACTTATGCGTGTTTATAGCTAAATCCACAATTTTACATCATGAAACGACTAATCCTTCCATTCAACAATCTAGTGTGCTATCAGTAACTAATATATTTATAAAAAGATTGGGGTCTTTGAAATGTTTTAAATTTGCGACAAAAGACCTGCTAAAATGGAAATGGCATGTTTAATTATTGACCATGTTGTTTTGCAAATCAGATTAAAGTTATGTTGAGTCAGTCATACATAGAGACCCGGGGTGTCCCGGAATTTTCTATTGCGACGATGTCTTTCACTCGAAAGCAAATTTTGCACAGATTTCTGTTGCTTTCAAAACCCGTTGTCAATTGGCTGACACTAGTAAAGACGGTAATTGTCATTCTATGGTTCTTTATTAGTTGAAGGTGCAAACTACAAACTCATTAATTAGCATGACAAACAAAGGGTGAAAATGACAAGCAAGCATAGGTTGCATCCAGCAGCAGAACGAAAATTAGCGTTTTGATTCATTATTATCATTTATTCAAGAATTACGACGAAATTTGCATCTTACACAGTTACAAAACATAAGTTCATAAAACTGAAAATGACACAAGTAAATGGATTCATGTGTACCGGCCACGTCTTCCTGTTTTTTATACCTCACATTCTACCCGCGTTCAGGGTTATAGAAAGAAATAAAAATCTCTCTATGATAAGAGACATTGGAAGTACTGTTGTACACTTTGCTAAAATTTATAACAATTCTCCACTTATTACAACTACTTAAATCATTTAAAAAAGTAGTTCCAAATACAAATAAATCATACCTTTACAAGCATATTCGTTTTTAGATGTAAAAACAGATATGTAGTCTGTTGGATGGTAAAATTAATACGGCTACTGAAATTGGACTCGTCATAACAGTAATACTTGGTACGAGTTTGCATCTCCTGTAGCTAGCCAGTGTTTCAAATGTCAACAAGCATTAAATGTTTGGAAATGATATACGCGTTTTAGATATAATCTCAAATAATCCCAAAATAAAATGTAACATAGTACGCTCAATAAATCAATAATCGCTCTTGAATAAAATTAAAGCATGAAACAAAGTTTTCAGGCCCAAAACATGAATTCTTGAAAATTAAGGGCCTTTTATTGAATCTCATTGAATATATTAAACTGAATATAATGGAAAATTTTTAATCGATCAGGTTAACATCATGCTACTTCAATTGTATTTCATAATAATTGCGTCAGTCTTGTCTTCCTGTAAAGGTCTATTCGCCACCATAATCTCTCCACATCGCGCCCAGCTATTGCCAGATGCTCTCGGATGGAAGACCTTTCGACAGAATGGTCAGCCCATCCATGACTGGAGCACTCTTTCATCATGGCCCCATTAATGAGGCATAAGCATGCTACAGTTTTACCGCTGAATTGTGACTGCATTCAGAAAGGGCGTGATTCCAAGCTTGACTCTTAACGAGAACGATTTATGTGACCCATTATACACGTTTGACTATATACAATGTAAGGATTTACAACAACAACTTGAACAACTCTGTCACGTGGCACTACCATAAAAATTCCCTTTCGATGCGTACGACAAGGGGCCTTCTAGATGGTCACACAGTCTGTGATTATCGACAATCGTCTCATCAACTGTAAACACTCCACTATGACATTCAAATGTCCCGAAGGCTCCACAAGGCAACTTAGCGTCTCTAATTCAAACGAGAAGCGTTGCCTGCTTAGAGAATCTGAAATGCGTTACCTGAATCACTGCTCGGATCCCAGCCACACTGCTCTCGCAAGTAACCTGTGCCATATTATGATTTTTAACTTCGACTTTTAACTTAAACTATGCATTTAGGAATCAATTTTTTCTTATTTTCTTCATACAGGTTTTACGTTTACATAGTAAGAACAAAATTTTCAATCATAAAACTATAAAACTCAGCTTGTTTAGTCAAAGCAGTCCACTAAAATGCAACCAAGCAGAGGTAAATAGCTAGCAGAGGAGCGAACGTACAATATTTAGTTTACTTAGGGGCCATTCACACATTACGTTGCATATTGACTGGGAAGGGTAAATGGCTTAGTGGTAGCGTGACAAGCCATATGTTCGCTTATAGGAAAGTGCGTGACATGGGGGTGGGTGTGAATAACGTTTGCCATCATTTATGAATGGCCCCTTATCCACGTCTGTGTCCATATCGACCGTCCGTCCAAATCACGCAGTAGACAAGAGAATTCTTTGAATAACTCAACGTAGAGATCTGAATGTTATTACATGGAGGTTTTTTGACGCGCTGATTATGAATTTGCAAAGTACGAACATGTAAATACATGTAACATGAAAATAAATAAAAAACCATGCTTTTACAAGATAAAAATATTCACTTGCAGTTTTTACATGTTAAAAACAAAACCATGCAAAAAACAGAAAATAGCTCAAAATACTATAATTTTACATTCCAAATGCTTCCAAAGTCATTAGAATAACGATAATAATACATATCTACTCTTTATAACTCTCTCTGCAAAGTTTTAAAGATTTCCAAAATGTTTACAAAGCCATATGATTTCCAGCCCAGTGTTTAAAAAAATTAATACATGTTTCCATTTGTACATGATTTCCCCACATTTGCATGTAATAAGGGGTACCTTGTGAATTTGTTTTCAGTTTGTTTTGTTTATGATACATAGTGATGGTTTGCATTAATTTTCGCAACTTGAAGATTAATTTTAAATTTTTTTTCTTAGCGGATTTCATGGTAGCCCAAAAACACTGTACAACCGGAGCCTTTACAGGCAGGTTCACAACAAGGATCTAGCCTGAGTGGGGGACTGGTAAGGGTCCCATTGCAACAGATGTATCGGTAATATAAATCATGTTGTGGCAAGGAACCTTTTCGATACGAACTGAATATATAAATATATTAACAGTTTGCCTCGCTTAAATTATTAAAATTTGCAACTCTCTTTGGCGAAGTTAAAATGTGATTAAGATTACATGATAAGATTGCGTTATAATTCTTTATGCCGTGTTGATGGACTTAATTACTAATTCATTAGTCATATATTCATATTTTCCCAGTATTTCTTAGTGTCACGAATTACATAGTTTAAAAAGTCTGAACAAAGTCAGTACTGTTATCATAGAATTCTTGCACAACGGATTTATTTTCAGAAAATATGAGCAAACATATCTGAATAGCATTTTAGGTTGAGTTAATATGACTTTTCACACACATTTTGATGATTTTATTGAACACATCGTTAAAAATATGTGCTAACCCCCTGAAAACACTACACCGATTTGTAATTTAAATGGGAAGCATCAAATTTTAAGAAAATCATTTATAATATTAAGAAAATCATTTATAATATTAAGAAAATCATTTATAATATTAAGAAAAATGCATGAATGAAGGAATGCATTAAAAATTATTTTAAGGCCATCACTTTTTCTAATTGTTTCAAGATGCGCATCACATTCATTTCGATACACGGTACACAATACAGTATACAGACAGCTTAAATATTGTTAGCATTACTTTTTATCTTGTATTTTGCTACGAAAAGTTTGCGACAAAATTGTGAGCGTTACCGTCTTTCCTACATACGTAGATAGATACAAATACAATTATTTTAATGAATGGCAACGTATAAGATTCATTACATAAATAGTTTCATAGAGACTTGGTGAAGAGAGAAGATAAAGGCAGGCCAAAGTGTTACTTTGCCTCCTCGTTTTCATTTTATTGTTTCCCAGAAACCATCCTAAAAATACAAAAGCGAGATGCACCCTCACTCCAGGAAATACGGTCAAATAAGGGCAGATAACAAAGATAGTGTTTTCCCAGAACGGAAGTTGGCATCTTTACTCTGAAGATTGACAGAAAATTTCATAACTAAGGAATATCATCTAATTTATTAATTGAAGGTAGAACGTTAATAACGGATTGTCATTCAACGCTAAAGCTTACAAGTGATATCTTTTCAACTGAGTAAAGCGCCAAGACTAGTGGCAGGTAGAAGAGCAAATTTATGAAAGCTGTGTAATATACGGAATCACTACTTGGGAATATTACTGCAATTTACTGAAAATGTGAATCTTACTATTGCTTCGATCAAAGCTCACCATGGTCTGTCTTAAACGAAAGTTATGAAATGTTATGAACATAATTTTTATGGAAATGTTATCATCATATCCAGGTCCAGATCCTTCCAGGTTCTATTCATACATACGTAGTACTCCATTCACTGTAATCTCAAAACGTGAAAATGACTGCAACTCTTCCTTCTAAAGCATTATTTGTTTAAATTTGTGAAGAACCGGCGTGCATATTCGTCATTTTTTCTTATATATTCATTGAGTCAAATTACATAAAACATATCATCTATAAAATAATTTAAAAGCTAATATCTTTCAATGTCTCATTTTATTTGGCCAATGAATTGCATTGAAGAACCAACTACGCGCGCTACATAATGATTGTATTTAATCCTACCACGCATATGAGTTTGCGCATTTTGGCGTCAAAAGCACTATATATTGTACTGAATTCAGATAATTAGTAGAAACTTCACATTTTAACAATTTTCGCATTATTTTTCATACCTATAAAATTATATAATAGATTTATCAGTTTTTTAACAAAGACGTACAAATTTTCAAAATAATTCAAATTATTTATTGGTTTCCTGCTGGCCTTTGAATGGAATGAGAGGCAAAGTTGAAAATATGATTCTTAATATCAGCAGAGATCTATCAATATTTGAAATCAAAACAATGCATAATATATATATGTATGAAATATTAATGTTGAGACTCGTAAACATTTCCTAATATTAATTACCTGCAGTACTAAATTACTTAACATAATATGCAAACAAATTTTAACATTACCGCAAAATAGTAATCCTTCCTGGCTTTCCAGCTTGTAAGAATGATCTTTTAGTCATAAAATTAATATTCAATAATTAAGTAATACTGATGAATACTGGACCTGATAGCATTTAACTTGGTATCATAAACGAACGCCTCCTAAGAACTTTTATATTTTATGCCGTTCTACGTATCAAACGGTATCAAACCATTCGCAAAAAAGTCGGGGAAAAATAAAAAGGTATAACTAATTGCAATAATGCCATCGTGATAGCTAGTTGTGGGTATTTTACTTTCAAATTTTTTTTGCTGATCCATCGATTATAGTGCAGCTTATTGGAAGTGCTGTGATGAATCACTTCACCAAAATCATTTTCAAATGGGAGAGTAATGCCGAAAAAATTGTTGAAAATTGAATGTAAGGAAAGTCTAGCGTTTTCAAAGTGGGAGAGCATTCAAGCCGAGTTTTCATTAATCGAACAGTTTAGTGGATGACATTATTAATGACTCCTCACGCTATGAATTGTCCGGCACCTGGAAATGTCATCCTCCTGAATTTATGCATGTCTTAATAAACAATGAAAAGAAGGGGAAGGTTTTGTAGGCCGCGATTTTAAATACCCGGATAGAAGAGTTTTGGAAACGACTCTCTGGGACTGATCGAATCAAAATATTCCAACAAGAATTTCCATGAATATAACATGCAAAATACATTTCAAGCAATCCAATCCATAGATTGCGTTTTAGTCACAGTTCGAAAGCTTGATTTGCAATACGGCAAAATCTTAATCATCGTGATTAAAAGAAGCCAGAGTTGGACTTCATAAATTACTACCAAAACTCTGAAGCTGAGAATTCGATCATGGTTTTTTAGACAGGGCTTTCTCTGGAGACGCTGTGAGTCAATATAACTTGTATGTTGACGATCAATTAAATTCAGATTTCCGTTCTCTTGACGCACCTTCATGGAACATTAATTAATTGTAAGAATCCGCAATGCTACCATGAAATAAATGCAGATTTTTCTCTGTAAAGATAGAAAATAAAATAAAAACAAGTTTTTTGGAACTTGCGGTACAGTAGTGGAAACTAAAGCTTTCTTAGTTTTCTCTCAGTAGGTCTTGAATACTTCTTATTACAAAGCAATGTAACTGACTAATGCACTGAATTTAGTAGAAAGTTTCGGGAGGACATCAGCAAGTAAAAAAGACCAAGCCAGTCTAACAATTCCACCAACTTATAATACATTTACAGAAAAAATATCTATGCACAAGCAAACCATTTGATCCAAGCCTTTTCGAAGGAGGAGACAGTTACCTATGACACGAGAAAATAAGTCTAGGGATATCTGGAGCTCCCCAATA
>JAQIXX010007889.1:0-10298 GCA_034700605.1 Willowsia nigromaculata | reverse complement strand
GTGAGCTATGTGAAGGCACCTACCTATTCATGTGGTATAGGTATGCTAAACGCTTGAAGATAGTCGATTAAAATTTGCATGTCTGTCCTGAACTGGCTGTGGTTAAAAGGCAAGATGAGTGCAAGTATGATGATGACTAACAATAAGCCACAGCGTCGGCAGCTGTATTATTACTGGCGACATCAGAGCGTTTGTCCGCTTGTGCGAGAAAAATTTGTACAGATTATTCAATGTCGTGTATTGGGTATACCATATCTTTTCAACTTCAACAATCACATTCATTGTTCACAACACTGTTCACAGTTTTTGTATTACTTGAAAGAATGAAGGCTATTTTTTATGCACGTCCAGTCAGTCCAACCGCGCTAATGGTAAGCAAATGTTAAGCAAACCCATTAAAGAAGACAACTGCATACACATTCTTGTTTCATGGTATGCACTTAGCCTCTTTGTTTGCAACGCGATCTTATAATGCCTCCCAAGTTGTAGTCATTTACGCACACTAGTCTGCAAAAATTGCCACTGAATGAGTTGTTCTGAACTCTGTAATATTATTATTTAATTTCTGAGATTTTATGTGCATTACTTAATGTGAACAACACGACTTGAAGAACGAGATGACGAATCTTGCCTCGTCATTTTGGTATTCAAAGAATTATTATGAGAGTAACTTTAAAGAAAATGACTATATATATTTATAGTGTCTGCACGTTTCTATTCATTACTCACTGCACTGCTCGTAAGCAAACTGCAAAATAGCCAGTTTTTGTTGCTGACAGACAGCTTGACATTTCTTTCTTATACCACCTACTGTTTGAATGTAGGGCTGTGCAGTGTTGTATGACATGGCGTATATTACACATGCTTGGAAAATTATCCATTGAAATCGAGAACTTGGTGGTTGGGGTTTTTGTTTTTTGTTTTTTTACTCAACTTTTTTTGCATAGCGCAACTTAATCGAACTCAGAGTTGGCTTTGGATATGATGAAAAGCAAAATATTAGCGTTACAGGTTAATGGTTTTTCTAGCCAAAAAGTTGCTACCACCAAGTTGTGTTCATGTGCAAATTCTTTTTTTGGCTTTCTTTCTAGTCTCTCGCTTGCGAAACAAAATGAACGCAAAAAGTAAGTTTTTGTGTTTAATGTCCATAAGTCACGGTTTGGTCATTATAGGAGAGAATGAAATGAAATTCGTAGGGAAATGTATTTTGATAAACATTTTGACTTCACAGCGCTGTATGATGGAGATGGAGTTAACCGTATGTAGGTAGAGCTTAACAAAAAACGGCTCCAACAACTCCATGAAAATACATTATTCTTGGTTATGTTGCTGTTAATTTTGTTGCTGCTGTCATTCGTCTTTCACGGCTTTACATTACCTACCAAACTCATTAGATGAATGACAGAAAGCTCATAAACAGAACACTTTTCTGGATGTAATATGTTTATCATGCAATTACCAACCATACTGGAAATTATACACTTATTTCATTTATTAACGGATTGTACTTGTGCCGACAAACGGAGAATGAAACAACAATCTCTAATTTATTTCATAAACTTGTAACGAATTGTAAACTTTGAATAATACATTAATGTAATGATATTATATACCAAGCACGAAAATGGCTTGTTTACTCTCTAGTCTTGTTAATAAAAAAATGACTGCAATATTTGGGGGAAATGACTCCGTGTTCATCTGGGTGTGAACCAAGCAAACAAAATACTTGTTGCATAAAATGCTCTTCATTCCGTACTTAATTTGAACTCCACCCAAATATCCAATAAATAAAATATGATTTTATCGATTGCAAGACATTTTGTGTTGTGTAATTTTCCCTATGTATTTGGATTGGTATAGTGGAAAGTAAACTATATTTTTAATGAAGAGTAAACAAATAAATAGCATCTGGAAGCTGTAAAATAAATGATTAATTTCTGATACACATTTTTATAAGAGCAATAATTTATTTTGGAATTGTCGACAG
Organism: Willowsia nigromaculata; assembly: GCA_034700605.1. Taxonomy (NCBI): domain Eukaryota; kingdom Metazoa; phylum Arthropoda; class Collembola; order Entomobryomorpha; family Entomobryidae; genus Willowsia; species Willowsia nigromaculata. Next base: position 8,311 of record JAQIXX010007889.1, on the reverse strand, counting down.
TCATGATTATTGAAGTAGCATACAAATAATTTACACACAGCTTTTCTTCAATAAACAGTTTCATAAGGCGAGGAGGAAACAGAACTTCTTGCGTTATATGAAACGGGAGCGTTCCGACTAAATTCTGGTTCTGGCCTCCTTGTCATCGTTAATGCTGTTGACACTTCCAACTGACCAATCCTTACATAAACATTTCTTAGCGTGTAGAATCCTGCAGCAAGAATTAATGACCCAAAAAAGAGAAAAACATAAGCCAGGTAAATCGGCCATGTGGGGTAACCCGAGGATTGGTCACATAGTACAACCTCGTTGAAATCTTCATCATCTGAATCTCCTTCAGGTAGATCTAAACCTGAATCTTTGGAACCGTTTGATTTTCTTCCGCCCATATCAATCCCATCTTTACCAATGAGACGTTTCTTATGATGAAAATGTTCCAGTAAAATGTCATATGTCCACCCCATTGGCCGCACTGGCTTCATCTCCAGTTGAAAATCGCATGGTCCGTTGATTTCATATCTTTCGGTGCGATGTTCCAGGTAGCAAGAGCATGGAAGAGTTATTACCATGCTGCCCATAGTTTTTGGAATTCCAGTGACTGAAAGTGGTTTCATATCCCGTTTACAAGATATCGTGATATCGGCACTGGATGTGCCAACCACAGCAAACTGATCTGATCGAATGCGTTTGATGTAAGGGAGCAAAACGGGATCATAGGACACACATGCCATGTGACAACTTTCCAACATTCCTCGGGTGTCGTTCAGAAGTGCGGCTGTGTGGCACCTGCTGAATGCTGGACGATCTCCTTCGGGAGGAATCCTGCAAAGTTCAGCCTCCTCACATTTGACGCGAGCTAATGGTAGCATAGTGTCCCCATTTATTACCAGGCTACCTTCAAGTGTGCGATGCTGACAAATCATGGTTTTTGAAGATTTATTGTCCTTGTTCAAAAATGGTATTGGGTTAATCTTTATCAGCTTGTAGTTGACATTTTTTCTTGTGAGAGGCACGAGAACTCGAATGATGTAGCTTTTCGCAGTTGTCATTACACAGTCTGCTAATTGTAGCTTATAATAGTTTGAAATGTCAGAAATAGGGATTGCTAACCTTAAGTCTTTCTTATCTATTTTCCCTTCTATTTCCAGCAGAGTATTCTTAAGTACCTCTTGTGAAACTAACAGTCTTGGTATTCTCTGAGAATTGCATGTGTTGATAGAAGTGGTCCAGGAAAATGTGTCTAGGAGAAAGTCTAGGAGTTCTGTCGTGTGAAGGGAAAGGAGCATATTTGTCGATATAGCGTACTTGGAATACCCCACTATTCTAAATTTTGGAGAGATGTGTGTGTCAACAAACAGCTTTAAAATATCTGAATACATTGTCTTATTTGGCGTTACAACATGAAGTTTATGATGAATCACATCTGCCATGGGGCAATCTAAGATTACTTGAATGAGATATAGTTCGATTTCAATTTCGTCAATGATATGATTAGAAAAGTGGGGCTTCACCTCGTGACACGAGGAAAATTGTGAGTCTAGCTTTGTCTCAGAAGCGTTAAAAGTTTCAAACACTTTCATCTCTGATGCAAATGTGTCTAAAATTTCATTCAGTTTCAGAGTAATCGGACAAAGGGTGCTAGCCCAAAGATCGGTACTATTGAAGGTGTCATTGCACATGAACAACTGTGAAGAATTTGTCATATTCAAAGGTAATTCTAAGCGTAAGTCATTAGACGTCCAGGACGGCGTCTCAATTTCGTACACGACAGGAAAAAATGTGTCGTAAAATAAAGGTGGCTCCCTTTGCTCATCAAGGGCAAGTCCAATCAGAGGCTGCTCGTCTTGTTTCTTGAACTGGAGAAGCGAATCGAAACTTCCTTCCACTTTTGCGAGTATCGTTAGATTAGTAATGATGGCAATGATGACATGACCCCTCACACCAACTGCATGCTTTCTTCTGGGGCCCATATTATCTGAATTCTTGTTTCATTAAGGAAAACCATATTTTAAGTTTTTAGGAAAATACAGGAGTAGGATTACTTGTCTATGATTTTTTTATTTTCATTCTTTCTTACCTTATTGAGGACACCAAAAACAAAAGATATATGCAGATAATTTTACATATAATGGTGTATAGATATATTCAAACAATGCACAAAGCACTGACAATTTATAAGTTTGTACTGTCTAATGGTAAATGTCTGTTTCGTCAAAATAATTATTTTTTCGGCTAAATATGCGATTCCTTTGATGAGATCATTACAGTTCTTGGTCATTTTGATAGTTTCGAAAGGTTAAGATTGCATTCTTAATTGTGTTTTAGAGCCTATTCAATATTCAATTTTTCTTTCACAATACAGAGAAAGTAAGAACATATAACGGTGATGCAAGGAAGTGAAGGTTACGTAAACTCATCATATAACTATTGTGATTTTTATGAGATGTGCTGCAAGCGAATTGCGTAAACTCGATCCGGCAAAGGCAGAAACCCCGGGAATGTCACATTGTTCTTTATGTGATAAAAATATTAATTACAAACACGTTCCTCATTACCTATACATACTTACGCATTATCGGGTTTAGATTTAGCCAAAGCAATATCTTGGCACGGCACTTACACGAGCCAAATGAGTAAGATAGCCCAGCCATGGAAATCTATGTGTATAATTGCGCGTATCTATTTCGCTTTATGATCATGATGGGCCTGAAATTCCTTTTAAAAAACACATTTCCATTATAACTTCATATCTGCTGTTTTCGTCACACGTTTTACACTTGTTATCAATAAAAATTCAAAAAATGTCGTTTTTGTAAGAATTTTACAAGAAAATCTCATCTTCATCATGGCGGCATCAACGATTTCGATGTGCCAATCATCCATTCACAGCTTCATATCAAGCATACCCAGCCAAGCTTCAGAGATTGCTGTAAATGCGGTCAATAGTTTTATCGAAGATCAGGTCGGAGACCCAATTAAGTTTGAAAGAAATATATCGAGAGTAAAGTCAGTTTTCTCACGTTGCCATTGTGGACTAGGCAGGTTTGATGGGGGAGGTGACTGCCCTAATCCTGATCTCAAATGTCTTCTGACCATTCCAAGAAAGGTCAATCACCAACCGAGATTCCCAAGATTGCATACACAAATTGAAAATATATGCTCAACTATTATTTTACTGTTAGGCACGTCAAACCATTTGGAAGTACCTAGATGACAATTCCGTCAAGACTCTGCGCTTGGTATGTCATCAACTAAAACATGAAATGGATTTTGATGTAGGTCTCTCTGTCGTTCTAACTACTGCATCTTTCCACGACCCATGGATAAAAAGCATCGCCATTCGCTCATGCATCATCAACGAAATTGATACTATGATACTGCTGAACAATTTGGCAAGGCCAGAAACGCTTGAAAAATTATGTTTTGCGCCAGAACTTGAGATTGAGCCAGATATGATTGAGCTGACGATTCGAAAATTTCGTAATCTCAGACAGTTGATCATTTTTACGGAGGACGTTGCTGAGTTGAAAAATGCTGGTGAAGAGGCTGTCTCAACGGGGACCAGTTCCAGACTGATTACAAGACTTGAAGACCAATTCCAGTTGACTTCCATTGATGTTAAATTTGACACACGCAAATGGAAGCTGAAATGGAATATTAAGCTGAAGCCTCAAAGTCTAGATAATTACTGGGAAATACATGATGTAAGCGGTCCATTTGGAATGACTGGAATTGCACGGGTGCCTCGTGGCAGGGACTTGTCTAGAAAGTCGCTCAAGACAGTCACCTTGAGCATTCCATTTGTACAAGATCGAGATCGATATATCTGGTTGAGAGTATTACAAACGCAAAATGTGTTGTCTTCGTTAACCTGCGACTTGTACGTGCAAAGATAAACTTGAGATTAGTGAAACTCTCATTATGCTTGTTTAAAATGCGTAAATACTTTATATAGAAACGCCACTAATTGGAGGGAATATGAAAAAATCATTAGGGCCAACAATAAATCCATACAAAAGGTTTTCTTGCTGAACATTACGTGCGCAGCATGCATCAACTGGAAAGCGGCACCCTTTGACTGGAAAGTGCTTGGAGAATGTCTTGCTTTGGAAGAAATCACATTGATTGCTGATACATTTATACGTAGTAGTGGCTCCACTATATCCATCAAATCACGCCGTTACATTGAAAGCGTTAACATGCATTGTCTGCAGTCCTGCACTGCATTGAGAGCGCTCTGGTTAGAAAACTTTATGCTCACACAAGATGATATGTCGTTCTTGAAGCCGTCGGATTCAGAAGACAATGAAAATGCTAGGTTTGAGCTTTGCACTCTGAAAAACTGTATGATTGATTCTGAGGAAGTTTCCGAGAGTCATGTTGGAAGAAAGAAAGGAAGGAATCGCAACTTGGAGTGCTTATGCTTTGGAACTACTAGTTATGATGATGATGACCTAGAAAACTTTGAAAAACACACGGCTGCTTCTTGGCCTTTAGGAGAAAGCTCCCTTGAAACAGATTTGGATATGATCGACTGTTTTCAAAATACTTGTGAAGGCTTCCAGCGTAATAATAATAATAATGAGCAGTCAGACAAAGTATTAGAAAGTTTCAACTTGATCGCCGGATGTGCTTTCACCGTTTGGCTTTACTTCTGTTAAAGGGAACTTAAAAATACACTTTCTAAGAAAATATAAGCGATATGAGAGAAAAAACTGAATTTTTAGTATCGAATTAAAGACAATGCAAGAAACATTAAATCAAATTAATTATTGATGTGGTATAAAAATTTATTTGGTGTTCACGTAGTTTTAGTAGCATTGCAAAGTGTTTCAGAATGATGTCATAAAACATTAATTTTCAGAATACAAAACATTGATAATTTAACAATTTAATAGCTTCATTTTTTCATGACATTTTTCCGCTCAGAATACTTTCACTTTCAAATGTTTTTGCAGAGTTTTTCAATTGGAATGGCTGTGAGCTCGTATCCGAGTTGCTCAACGCGAGTAATCAGAGCTTCGTTTTCAGGTCTATACACCATCAAGGAGCACCAGGAACTTGAAGGATCAAAAAGTTTCACCAAATGTTTGTTGATCACTTCTTTGATGTCTTCCAACGTGACATTCATGCTATCCTTCAGCAGTGTCCTATGCGATCAAAATTATACTTACTTTAGCAAATTTTAGTCTTCAACAAACAATTATTACTTTGAGAATACCTTCGGCTTTCTACAGTCTGGTCATTAATGTGGCTTAGCAAAGCCGACATTATAGAACCTTGAGCTCCAAGTTCCAAGGTGGCAGGATCATTGATGACCATGAGCTTGGTGGCAGTCAACAATGTTTCTAGCCATGGCCAGTCATCCTTTATCATCATTTTCATGGCCATCAAGCTTCCCATAACATCCAAGCACTCCAAGTTGAGTGTAATCAAATTTGCGTAAGAGCAAGGCATCCTCAGAACTGGAGAACAAACATCATCCAAGCCCCAGCAAGACCATATCCACTTTTGGGCCATCGAAAACATTTGAGCTGCCATGCACAATTTCGGAAAGTCTGCCGAATTCGGGTTGATTGGAATGGCCAAACTCAAGCATGGTGCTCGAGACTCTGTGAGCTCAATTATTACTCCTTTTCCAGATGGTGAAAGCATCACTTCCGGTTCTGACGTTAGTTGAGCATCGCTAAAAGATTCCAAATTGCATAATAGATAAAAACGGACAATTATCATTTCAATGTGTCGAATGATTACCTTGGATTGAGTGACTTTTGCAGTCCAGCAAATGTGGACTTCCAGGGCCCAACCAAATCCTTTTCTTGAGCAGCCAATTCAGTGATATTACCCGCAATCTGAAGAATGACCTTATTCTCATCTACAATTTTCCTCCAAGTGTCATTTGTCTCCTTCGTCAACTGTTCCGGTTGTTTCTCAAGTTCCGTCAAAAACTCCATCATCAAGTCGAGCCGGCGGCGACCAACGAATAGCCGAGCATTAGATTCTTCTTTGTAAATCAGGCTGATAAGCCCATGTAAATTTATTTCGCCAGAATCAAAGCATTCATAGTTGGGAGCATCGGCCTTTTGCATTTTGTAATTTGCTGCAAGTCCTCGGACTGCTTCTTTAGCGATGAACCGGAGGTAGTTGGTGGAGAACACCGCATTGTATAAGATATGATGAAGAAGCCCAACAACCCACTTGTACTTCTCCGGCCGTACGATAGTCGTCAGAAAGATATTTTGAGTGGATTCACCATTCAATCCAAGAGAGACTTGGGAGTCAGCGATGTGAAGTGGTGGATTGAACTCGCTTGGCTGTTCAATATCTGCATCAGTATCAAGAGCTGGTGGTCGTGGACACACAAATGCACCCAAGGCAGCAGTAACGGGTGCTAGAAGACGACGAGCGGTTTTATCAAGTCCACTTGTGTCCAATACGACTGTAACCTAAATGAGGTACACACTTATTATTTTCTGGTTGCAAACGTTTCACTGAAACTTATAAGAATCATACGTAAACGAATGCTGATTGAGTTTCGTCCAAGAATGTGAACATTGGCATTTCGTTGAGTGGAAACGAAGGATGCTGCTGTTCGCCTCCAGTTTGATACGATGTAACATCCCAATATTTCAATTCTGACTCACGAACGTTCTTCAGGAATTGCTTTGTGACTTCCATTCTCTGCTCAAAGTTTTCCAATTCAGCATCCTATAGAAAAAGTACGAATTTATTAAAACAAAATGAATTCATTTTCTTCACTATTCACAAATTCAAAATGTTTTCCAACTTACATGTTCTCCGAATGGGAAAGGTTTGTCTTTCAATTGATCTTCCAGTGGTCCATCATATTCACTCAAAGTTGAGCCAGCTCCCTCCCCTTTTTTGTCCTCTGGAGCTGCTGGAAGCACATTATTGTTCCTTCCATCATCATCAACAGCCACGTTCGACTCTTGCCCAACAGCGTTGCCAGACTTGTGACGAGGCTTAGATGCGGCTCTGCGGGAACCTTCAGCGTATTGCATTTCCGAGGAAGGTTTTTCCTGAAAAGCCTTTTGCTCTTCTTGTCTCAATTCTTTCTCCATTGCCTCGTCCTGTCATGAATCAATGGGTGAATTTATAAATAAGTAACTCTAAAAATCTATAAGATAGCTGTCCTTCTTGCATTTTGTTTACCACAGGGACGACTTGGGTGGAGTAATATCCATTCTTAATGAAATGGTTCATTAACAGTTCCATCCAAAACTCTTTCGGCTTTTGGAGAAGATTTTCCACAATTTTTCTGGGAAATATGCGCTTGTCAACCTGATCTTGACTCCCTTCCCCGTAACGCTCAGCCTTTGCGATTGCGGCAGCAACCACCAAAAATGGATCAGATTCGGTTTCTCTGATATAGTGCCATCCAACCCTATCCGCCATTTTCTGGACCTCAGTCAAGTTCAGACCACCGTTCCCATTCGGATCGCATGATGTTAGCTCTTTCAGCGTTTCTTGAAAGATCTCCATTGATTTATCCACAGTGTCCTTGTCAGGGAGGGCATGAATTGTAATAAGTGAACATGTCTCCATATATTCTAACTGACACCAAGAGATACGATGAGCATATCCAGCGGTAACCAGTTTTGTCCACAGAGGTCCCACAGCAATGTGAGCAGTTAGAATCTTTAAAGCCATTGCCCTATAGTGGATATACATATATCGAATGAGAAAACCACAATGAATAAATGTTGATATCATATAAAATTATTATATTACGTTTCCAAATCCACAGACTGACATCCTCGCCAACCAATGCAGATTGTAGCTGATGGAGCTCTCATTGGATTTCTGGTAATGAACCTGACTGTATTTGATACTGGTGGTGGTCTTGGAGGTAGAGGACAGGACCATGGCTTCATGAATGGGGGAAGATTTGGATGCTGAAAAATCATATCATGCATAAAAGAAAGAATGAAATTCAAAGTTTCAAACACGTTATGTAAGATATTATTACAGTTTCGTAAAAGTCCATCTCGTGGTCAGTCAGCATTTCCAATATTTGCTCGCGACTCTCAATCGCACCAGTGATTATCACAGACATGTTCTCAGGTCGATACATGGAATCGAAGCATTTTCGCATCTAAAACAGTACAACAATTTTGTATACTCAACACTTCCAATTACATGTGAATTATGTATGGTTAGACCACTCACTTTTTCTCCAAGCCGGTTGGATCTTCCATCATTGAGTAACCGATTCCAGAAGGACTTGACTCCTGGGAACATGGACTGAAGCGTAGCTTCCCAAGCCATAGCCCCCTCACCAGCTTCACTG
>JAQIXX010007888.1:0-10299 GCA_034700605.1 Willowsia nigromaculata | reverse complement strand
CTCCGTTGGAGTTCTCAGTGCCGCCCTGGTAAGACCCAAGCCCCCCTATACTCACCCCCCAACTGACAAACATCTCATCGCCTCCATATAGTGGTTCATCTCTTTACACATTTTTCCCTCTATTTCTGTTCCCATCTATGCTCTTCTTTGTATTCGCAAATTCGCAATACTCCGCTTCAATGTCCTTGCCATTCGTGTAGGTTATTTTTGCGGGAGGTTGCCTACTTGCCTAGATCATTCGTTTGGTGCATGCTGCTGCCTTGCATTCTTCTTTGCTGATATGCTCTCCCATTTATTATCATTTTTTTGCAGCAAAGTAGCAGCGAGCGCATAAGCAGCTGAATGCAAACGTAAACAAAAGTGGCACTTGCTTCACACTCGAAATTCCACGTGCACATTTTTTTCTCTCGCTCAAATCTCCTCCTGCTTTGTTGTTATTTTCTTCCCAATTTTCCTCCTCTTTTCCTCATCATCTCTCCAACAATTTATATTCATCTTACGAAACGAAGCCGCACACACAGCTGTGTGTGCTCTTCTCTGTACATCTCATGCCCACATGCAAAAAAAAATTCGCAATATTCTCTACACACCTAAAAGCTTACCCTATCTATCTATTATGTGCAAATTTCTTGACTCATTATATATTTCTATATGCATTTACAAATTTGCAATACATGCAATGATACACTCATGATATACTCATGATACTCATCTCTTTGTTCCTGTTTCCCAATTTTTTTTGCATAGGCCACACTTCGCAAATTGGTCTCCCAGATTGGTTCTGAAGCCCTCAAGTCTTTGGAGGGTGCTGAAGACCTGCTCCAACCCAGACTGCTGGACTCGTTCCTCCTCTACTCGTCCCGTCAGGAGAGCTACGTCTAACGAGATTGGGGAGGCGTGCCAAAAAATATGAACATTTTCGAAAAAAAAAGTATTTTCCAAAGTATTTTTATCCTGTACATAAAATATATATCCGTTAATTTATTTTTCCAAGATGAATTGTAACTATAGGTGAAAAATATTCGCGAAACGAACTCTTTCAATGATCGACTCTCTTGTTCCTCTTTCATCAACGTCATTTAAATGATTATCATATTATGCGTCCCCACACACCTTTTCTTCCCGTTACATCGTCAGTATTGCCATAGCAACAGGATGAACAAAATGTTTTCTACATTAAAATGATATTATAATTATTATGCTATATTGATAGAATGAATAAAGTTATTATGGAATTTTAGTCGTTGGTTTGATTTGGAGGATGTTTTATCAGAGTTTGATTATCGGAGCATGATTTCATTTGTGGGCCTTTAGAAATAATTTTTGTTCAGTTTTCCTCATTTGCACACGTCAACGTGATCAGCATCCCGCTCACATTTATAAGCCATAAGCCTGTTCTGGTCATATAGATAGATTGAGACTGAGCCCTTGATCTTGAGGATACCCTGGTCATTGTACTGGGAGGTCTCCTCCAAAATGAATGATCCCCTCCTGTTTCGATTGTTCACCTCATTGTTTTGAGGAGGATGAGGTGTTATGCAACGGTTTATGTGAGTACGTGTGTGAATTTGTGCGTGGCGCAGGTAAAGGTAGGTACATGACCACCACCACTCATGCATCTCCTCTCTAGCCTCGAATTGTCCTTGGCATTGACCTTGACTCAGTTCTCATTCTTGTGCGGCAACAGTAGCGCCACCAAACCAGAAGGCATGGTGGTGATGATGAGGACGAGCACGCTGACGGGGACAGGCGATAAAAATATATTTTGAAAGTCATTAAAGCACGTAGATTGGGATTATGAAAAAAATGGGGAAACTGCGAATGCATTGGTTTCCATGTGAAATAGTGAATGGTATTTGGAAGGAGGCGGTTAGGTAGAGATTTTGCCCAGTTTTATGGTGGTATCAAGATGAGATCGTGGTGGAGATGAGGTGGTTACATAAACTTATAACGAAATATTATTGGCGAAGAGAAATACTTGATATTATTGGAGAATGTGCAAAAATTATACTTTCGAGGTAGAGTATCATGTACATGTGTGTGTATATAGATGTGTTACATGAATAATATATTCATGGTTATGTATTCTTTGGTTTTGCACTTCGGACTTAGCAACTGGGAGGGCGATCATGACGATCATAGTGGCATGATAGCTAATAATCACAAGACTAACAACATGGAATCATTTTTGGGTGACAGGTGAGCTTAGAGATTCTCTCTCTCCTCGAAAGATTCGCAGAAGAAGGGTTTTCGTGAAACCGGAAGTTAAAAAATCCACTTCCGGTTTCGGATTTTTTTCAAGAAATATAGAGAACTTGGAAGAAGGAGTGGTAAAATGTTGAAAAAAAATTGGATTGGCGCTTTTGGTGTGAAGTAGGCTGACAGAAAGGCGGTTTACCTTATGAAGAATAAAAGGAGTATTTGTTGTATGTGTTGATGTTGAAGAGCTGAGATGATGATGATGATAGTTTGGTGATGGTTCGTACCTAACAAGGCTAACTGCTACTCCACGTGGCGGAAATTACCAGAAGAGAGAGACACAGAGAAGTAGGAATAGGGATAATGATGGCCACTATCTGATATAATATAGAGATATGTATATCGGCTATGTTCCGGTATTCTTTGAAAGATAGCGTGGGCTCTTTATTCTCAAATTGTTGCAGTGCGCAAACTTGACCATGGAAAGTTGAAAATTTTAATCCAATCACTAAACCCTTTCATGGGCTCATCATAGCTCTTGGATTGCGTTTGCTTTGAGCTCGTTAATGAGCCTATGCCAAAGTTTGGGAAAATACGGAAGTCAAAGAAATGGGTTTTATTGCAATTTTATTATTACGTTCTGATACCGGTCAGCTGTGTAGCAGCTGCCATGGCACTCATCATCATCGAAGGAAAAACGAGGAAAAAAAATTGCACTTTGACTTTGGCTTTTTGTGAATGACGAGCGTTTGTTTTCGTGGAAAGAACAATCCATCTTGTTGTTTGCCCATTCCATAATATACTCTCCTATCTCTGCTCCTCCTGTACTGGTCATGTATTTAAAAAGTCACGGAGAAGGTCATCTTGCCAAAGAGTGTCGAGTGCATGGAGCCCAGAGAAGCATAAAAATCCACACGTATCGCCGACTCGCTGGAAACCCGTTTTAACAAAGTGGAAGATGGAAGAGCAAACGCGGAGTTACCGGGATTCCCATTTCCCTCCCATCTCCTCCCACTTATCTTTCATCTCCTCCTTTGCGCAAGCAGTTTCTCAGCGTTGCCACCAATCAACCTGTTGAAATCGGAAGCCTTTAAAGCATACTTCCGCGTTACATTTTTAATCCCCCATTTCATATGAGCGCATTTCAAAAGCAAAAAGTAGCATTCTTAAAGAAAAGGAGAATATCACATCAAAAATTACTCTTATTATAGATTCTGATAGTTTTTAAGAAAGAAAAAGCACAGTCATGATGATGATGATGACATTTGTCAAATTGTAAGTATTAAATCAAGCGCATCTTTTTTTGCATGCATTTTGTTGAGTTGTTTGGTAACAGCGCATTGGCCTTGGACAAGCTCAGCTCAATTCACTCTCGCTCTCATCTCACCAGGCTGCCACGATGCACTACTGCTCGTGTTTGTGTTGTGCAGAAACTGCAGCACCAGAGAGCCATAACACCACTGACCCACTTGTCGTTCCAAAACAAGCAACCACTCACGACGATCAGTGGTGCAGATGCGAAAAAAAGACAAAAATAAATAGAAATGAATGAGTGCAAATTGAACTCTCTCTCGTTGTGTTCATCTTCCTCGCAAGCTGTCATTCACTCCAAAGCGAATATCAACAGCTCGGCTCTCATCTTCGCAGGTTGGCTTCGACTTGTTCGCTGCTCGGCTCCCAGATCATGACTGAACTCGGCGTTGAGAAACAGCTCTGCTCAGAGAGCTTCTTCTTGTTCACTCCAAATCGAGATGCGAATCACTGCAGCAATATTTTGACGTACGGATTGACCTATATCCAAACATTCCTGTCATCCAAGCAATTCATTTATTGCAGATGCAGCTTGTGTACAGTTTGCGCCTCCCCTTCAACCACCTACCAACTTCACTTGACTATACTGCACTCTATCTGCATCTCTTTTGCTTTTTTAGATGCTAGAACCTATCGTTAGAACTATCATTGATATCTTGAGCATGCAAAAAATCCCTTTTTATTTTGCAATGTTTCCATGCATCCAAGTTGGAAGCGAGGAAACACATGCACGTTGCATGCAAGTTGTGCATCTCTGCTGCCGTGGACGCTTATTTTTATTAATGGGGATAGAGGAGTGGACATGCCGAAAACGCGATGCCACCAACTCTATTAACTATTATAACTGGTGGACTGAGAATAACAGTGAGTATTTGAAAAGAGAGGAAGAAAAATGCGAAATGAAAGAGTTGAGCAGAGCAGGTAAAGATGACGATGATCAGAGAGCATCCAATGACCAGACCAGAGCTCATAAAACTAAATTCTGAGTGATTCCGTGTTGTTGGACAAGAGGTTTAAGTGTTTTTTTCTCTCGTTCCTGACGTTTCTCTCTTTGTTGCTATCTTGTGAGGGCCAATGCCTAGGATTTTTCAATGAGAGCGATTCTCCTACTACTCATCTCTCGAGAGAGAAAGACAAGCTGGATGCCTCTTTTGCTCTTCAGCGCTGTTGCTACTCCTCTCGCCTCCGTGTCAATCTGTTCGACGTTCTGCAGCACTTGAATGTGTGTACTCTCTTCACAAGGAAGTAAGACGGAGAAATGGGGTGGACACGAGACCAGAGTGTAAATGGATGCGGAGAGGAAGAGAGTCGCTAAAAAAAGCGAAGACGTTTTTTAATTGACCAAGAAGACCAAAAAAATCAAGTTTTAGGCCTCTCCCTATTAAAAATCCATTTGGAAAAGATTTAGTGCGTGAGAACGCTGGGGAGTGCGTGTCTGTGTGCGTGTGAGAAAGTGGGGGACGACGCTGCTGCTGCTGTGAAGTCACCATCCCGATTGACGGTCACGGACAAAGACAGTGACAAATTGGAGGAAAGTGACAAGTCTCTGTGGTGAACGAACAAACAAGGAAGTGGACCAACTCTTTTCCTGGTTATCGAAAAATTCAACTTGCCCCAGTGGAAAGTGAAAGAACAAGAAATTTTTTTTCTCTCTGCAAAAAAAATGGAGCAACATGAGAAGATCGATAGTGAAATTTATTACGCGTACATTTTTGCATGTTTCGCTGTTGATGCTTTTTCTCTTGAGTTTTGCGGTGACTGATTGATTGGGTTGAGGTGATTGTGCTCTAGTCAGAAAGTTATGTGGTGCAATAAAAAGCGAGAATAAAAAAAAGGTGCTGACTTGTGTGGAAAAATAAATTAGTGTATGGGAAAGGAGAGATGAGTAGTGGGATTTAAAAAAGATGTGGCAGTGGTGGAGTGGTGAAGAGTGAGTTTTCTGTTTTGTCATCAACCTCGTTCCAAAAAGGCGAGCAAAAGTTGTGGTGGCAGAGGGGCATCAGTGGTGAATGCAGAAATAGTGACGTGTGCGAGCTCAATGTTTGCAAACAAATCTCTCGCGTGAACTTGTCAGGTTTGATCTCTCGTGAGAGAGAAGAGTAAACTCATCCCAGCATCATCGTGAGCACATCTCCTCTCCTCTGCGAGCCCAGGTTTGGACTGAGCCGAAGAAAGACTACGGAAGCGAGGAGGATTTGCAGAGCGAGATTCCATGCTGACGGAGGAGAAGTGGAAGAGGAGGAGGATTTCGAGCGGCACGAGGCAACTGAAGGCCACGGCCAAACCAAACCAGGCTCACCAAACACACAACTCAACGCTTATCAATATCAACAAAAAGGAAAATATAGAACAGAGAATTCCAAACTGACATTTTCACTTGCAGCAAGAGTGCACTTTGTTCTCGCTGCCAGATTGAGAGATTGAGAGAGAGAGAGAGAGAGATTTCATCGCATGACTGACCTTGCAAGTCGATTTCCAACTTGAACGAGATTCTTCAGCGTCGGTGCAAGATTTGTGTGAGCGTTTTGAGCGCCATCTACCGGTTGGTATATCGACTACTTAACCAAGTACAAGTCAATTAGTTAATTAGCGTATGTGCGTTCCTATAAAAAAAACTATGAATTCATGAGGAATGATAATCCTTCTCTCTTTTTCTTCCCTTCTCTCTTGTTGCTGGTTTCACTGTTTCCCCGCAAAACAACTCCATCCCCACCCACCCCGCGTTGAGAAGGAGCCCGTCGACAAGGGGATTTTTATCGTCACAACAACAGGTAAGAATGGTAGTAAAGATCATTTTGCATGCATATGAATAGGATTGAAGTGAGGAGGTGGGATTGAACTGCATGATACCCTCCCATTTTAATCACGGATGAGTGCTGCTCACGCATTGTTGACAGTGGTCAGGTGAAAATGAATGAATGAATGTTGGTGCACCTGTTGCGTTAACCTGAGCTAATTACGTTATGAATGTGTGGGATGGAGAAGACCTCAGGTTAAATTACCTCAAATATAGCCATATAACATAACCACTCTGGAATGAACATCCTTATTTGAAATCAGATTTACAAGCATAAAACGCGATCTGGCAGGAGGAACAAGTAATCATAATGAAAAGTTTTGATGAGTTTTTGATGCACCCGTGATTTAACGGTGGATGGTCATAAAGCAGATTAAATTTATTCATCTAAAAATAGATGGGATTTAGTGTTCTCTTCTAGTTTAATGCAAGTTGCCCTTGACCACGAGGAATTTTCTGTGTGTCGGCTTAGTGAGTGCCCAGCGGGTGGCAGTTGAAAGGCCAACGACCATCCATTCATTCGTTTCATCTTCCACTTGCAAAAAAATCAATTGAAATTCTACTAGCAAGTTGCTAGTACTAGTACTCCATCGATTTATTCTTTGTCGCAAGATTTTATGATTATTAGAATGCTGATTGTGCAGGAATGCAAGTTATTAGAAGAGGATGGGGTCAAGTCAAGCGTCTCATCTTGCACGCTTTTTCTCATGAGCAATTCGCGTATTCATCACGCTCCAATCTATCAATCTATGCTAATCCACTGCTCATTTCTTCGAATATCAGCAGTAGCGGCAGATTGCAAGCATAAAATTATGCCTGCCAGTGCATGATCTCACACAGCCAAAAATAGAAGGAGTTTCAATAGAAGCTGTAACGGTTCTTGGGGATGTCGCAATCCTTGATTTAATCAACCCCAGCATCAATCTTTTCTCGCATTCAAATGAGTTGCGGCGCATCTAAAATGGACAAAAAGGATTTTTTTCTTTATGAATGTTTTTGAGATGTAGTTGGAGGGTATGTCAGCATTTTACAAACGCAGAAAATTCCACTGAAATGGATATTATCATAATTGCGATTTCGAGGGTGTTACGAGGCGAATTCGAAATGGAAATGAGGTTGGAGGTGATGGTGGAGTGGTGACAAATTATTGAAATATTGAAATTATAGGGAGAGTGTGTCACATTACATACATGAATAGATAGTGAGAAAACAAGTTGGCACAGGATTCTCACAGATTTTCATCAGGAAGGACATCGCGACATTTCGTCTCTCTCTCTCTTGACGTCAATCAATAATCTCACTTGAGGATTGACAGAATCATTCCAAAAATTGTTCACACTTTCGCTAAAAAAATATCTTCCCTAATCTGCTCATCTCTTTCTTGATTGCACACTTTCTCTAGGATTTGTGTCCTCCTTGGAGCCCCCTAGCAACCGTATTGGAAGGAACATAGGAGCCGTGTCCTCATCTCCCCAAAAATGAGTTCAGCCGGGACCCTGGTCAACTTCAATGGTCTAACCCCATTAGCGACCAACCACCCTCATCCCCACCACCATGTCCACCATCACCATACTGTAAGTGCCCCTCACAACTTTCATTCTGCTTGTTTCCAGCTCCTCAATCAATTACGTAACTGTAGGGATATCTGGTAGGTGGTATTGGTGGTGTATGTATGGTGATAGGAGCTGCAATATTCCCAAGCAGAGCAGAGGAGAATACATCGTGATGAAATCCACTCGCTTCCTAGTTAGCATTTAAGTAACACGTCCGTTAAACTAGTGGGCTGTTATCCTAGAAGATGATTTGCGTGGGAACCTCACTACCTGTCCGTGCTCGTGACTGCGTGTACACTATGCTTACATGCCCCATCATCATCATTATCATCTTCATATTCCCATTTCAATCTATTTCATAATACTCCATTATCCAGCAAACAAAGCGATCACGGTGGTGATGATGAGGAGAGCATATATATATAGGCTGCAGAGAGGATTGCTCCTCGGCATAAGTTTCATTGTTGCCATGGCAATTGGCAATGGTGATGAAGACGATGATGATGAGTGTTGGAATTGCTAGAGGATTGCTACACACACACCATCATCATCATCATGATCACGGCGGTGAGCATATTAAAATATGATTATTATTGCCATATCGTATATCATGGATGGGGTCAAACAATAAAAATATCAACAGCGAAAAGTTTAGCAAAAAACTAAAAGAATGTAATAGCTCATCTATAATGTAGCTCCCCGTCTTCTTCTCCACTCATCTTCTTCACTCTCAGGTGCGCACCAACAAGGTATACTCTTCACCTGTTCATAAAGCTCATAAAATTAAACCAATCACCAAAATAGTTTTTAGGGTGCAAGGTCAAACCCAAGTTGTGACATTCTGCCAGTGTAGAATACAATTGAAAAATAAAAAAAACTGGAGTTACAAGTCTATGAATTATGCGAGCACTCTCTCGCCATTTGGCGTGCATTCCTTGTGATTTTGCAATGCAGTGGATGAAGTGGTGAGATGATGAATGGGATTTGTTGTTGGAGCTGTATAGCTGGTACTCTGTTACGTGGGAGCATGATAGATGCATCCTAACCGTTCCTCCACTCTGCTCGCAAAACAATAATTCCCAGTTTCTTCACTGCTCCTCGTACAGTTTTGCAGAGAGCAGAAAAAGCGTCTCTCAACCTGCAAACCCACTTTGTTATCCATCCAGTTATTTTTGGAGTGAGGAGATTCCCAATTTTGATTTGCTATTTTTGTTGAGCTTTTGATTGGTTTGTGGGATCCTCTCTGTGGGGACATGGTGGAAACCTCGGTGCAGTTTTTAGTGGCGGTTTAAAAAAAGCTATTTTGTGGCGGTTTTTATTATACAAGCAGTTAATTTAGATTAAGGTCTGCTTCTCTATTCATGTAACATGGAAATTTAATGTTGACTCTAAAGTGGTTGGTTTTGTCCAGCAGATTGAGAATGAAATGTTCTCATCATTTTCAAGTGAATAATTTTCTATGTGAATGGAAAGCAAGTGCTGGAGTGTGAAAAGATGCTGAGTGGTGGTTGCGGTGTTGCGGGTTTCCGGTTCTTCTCTCTGACATCCAGAGAAAAAAATTGGCACTCATTAATTGTCACAGCTTACTGTTTATGAAAAGATTCTAACTGGGAAAGAGCTTTTTGATGGGTATGTTTAGCATTATTACATAAGAGGCAAAGTGTTTGGGCAGTGGAGATGCTAGAAAAATGTGTGGCCAGTTGGTGCCGGTGGCAGTGGTGGTGGATGGACAGTGGTCAGCTTCCGATCCAGTTACAACAACATTTCTTTCTCATTCAAACATCCAATCAGTAATCTCAAGTCAGTTCACTCCACTTCAAATAGTTCTCATTGATCATCACCTCAGCTTGTTCATTTCTCATCTCAAGTTAACTAAAACTTCTAAACCCCAGTAATTTATGTTCGTATGTGGCTCTCCATTTTAAAAACAAGAAAGCCGAGTCAGTGGTTTTGGGTCAGTGCTGAGTTTGCAAGTGATTAAGTTTTTGTTCAAACAATTTTCAAAAGTCAGGTTTGGAGAAACATTTTCTGAGAAAAGTACCGTGTGGATTACGTTAGCAGGTAATTTTCGACAAAGCCATATTTCTTCCATGCATTGCATAGTCATCAAATTGAGGGTGTTGAATGAATGAAGCATTTCTTGTTTCTGCCTTCCATTCACTCTGCATAAACCCATATCAGTTCCAACTGAGATGCCGAAGCAGAAGCATCGCGCTGAAAGTTGAGCTCGCTTGTTAAAAGTAATTAAAAGTTAAAAATATTTGCTGTGCGTGCATAAAATTGCAATAGAAAAGCTATCACAATGGCATACAAAGCTGAAGCATCACTAGTGCAATTTGATAATATTATCGGAAACTGTAGTCAATTATCGGGATCAGAATTAGTTTCTTGTGTCAAAAAAACATGCAACACGCTATCTGTTTACCAAATGGATATTAT
>JAQIXX010007887.1:0-10299 GCA_034700605.1 Willowsia nigromaculata | reverse complement strand
GAATCTTCTCTTATTATGCACGCAGGAGCACGCTAAAATCAGATAGAGCACACTAAGCCAGTAAGCCCTTGTGGGGCTGAAAATCCTTTGCCTCCAGCCACAGCTTCCATTTGTGACTTCACTCTCTTGGCGCCAACTTATGGTATGCCGATGAAGTTTCTGAAATAATAAATGGGTCTTTAATTAATGTGTTTCACTTGCAAGTAAACTGAATCCTTTTTTCCGGGAACTAAATACAATTTACAGATCTGGTCTTAGCGGCTTCAGTCTTTCTTGACAGACAGTTTGCTCATCTCTACAAGAAAAATTGGTTAATTTTTACTGTTTCAAATTTTTCAGAATTTTATATGGACAGGTTTTAGCATTTTTTGGTAATGTTTTCAAACTAAATTCAATGTAAGTTAAAATAAAATAATGTGTAATCATGACGAATTCGCAATCCTCCAAGCAACATTACATCGTTCGGATTTTAAAAGTGTTTAGTGTTGACATCGCTCTTTATAAATACTCATAGACCTTCAGTGATGCAAAAACAGATACGTATTAGTTATTGAAGCATCAAGAGTAAAGCCGCGAAAAACATATGTAATCACATAAAAAATTGTGTCGGCGTGTAAGATTGGCATCAAAAAATCATTCTATGTCCAATACGTAATAATATCAAAATTCAATAATTTATTGAGTTACTTTCTTACTTACAGCTTATTTTCAAGATGGATTTTAATGTTAATATTGATAATAGTTAAAACTTGACTTAGAACATCAAAATTTATAAAATATAAACCAAATGGTATTTTAAAAAATTTTGTTTTCACTTGTTAGATTTCTAATGGAAACCATAATCTTGGATTTTTGTGTGTACTTGCTGTGGGAATTTCCTTTGGCACTCATGGCTGCCAGGATGGGCAATTTTCTGATGAAGAATCTGGACATAGTGGTGCATTCTACAACATTTTGAACTGACCATGACAGCCCTTAGATGGATAAGGGCAGATTCAAAACTGTTTCAACAATTCGTGGCAGTGCGAATTGGGGAAATTCAGGAGTTGTCAGATGTTCAGCAGTGGAGATGGGTTCCAGCTTCCATGAATCCAGCAGATGATGGAACACGTGATGGAAGAGTGGACTTATCAGAAAATTCTAGATGGTGGAAGGGACCTGACTTTCTCTATTCTTCCCCCGATGACTTCCCGAAGGAGCATGTTTGCCTGAAGGAAGAGGAAGAACTGGAGATAAGACGAAAATTTGTCGCTGTTGCAATGGAGGTTCCCTCATTTTCACTGCCTGAAGTAGGACGATTTTCCAGTTTTGTGAAATTGATCCGTGTCACGGCGTTGATGCTAAAGTTCATCTCGAGATGCCAAAGACAGGAAGTTCAATTTCTGGATATGGACAAGGCTGAGAGGTTACTGATTCGGAGGAGCCAGTGGGAATCTTACCCTCTGGAAATGCAACAGCTAACAAATAGAGAGGAAGTTTACAAGAATAGTAAACTTTATCAGCTGAGCCCAGTACTGGACAAGGAAGGAGTTCTCAGGATGAAGTCAAGACTTACTGCAGCCAGTGATGAAAGCCTAAGATGTCCTGTGATTCTACATCCCAAGGAGGAGTTAACGAAGTTACTACTGGCTCATTATCACAGGAAGCTCCATCATGCTGGTCAAGATCTCATGAAGAATGAGATACGACAAAATTATTGGATTCCAGGCTGTAGGAATGCTATCCGGAAAGTGATTGCAGAGTGTGTGATATGCAAGAAAAGGCGAGCCAAAGCCAGACCACCGATGATGGGGGACCTTCCGGAAATCAAGTTGCAGCCTCAGCCAAGGGCATTTTCTATTGTGGGAATGGACTACTTTGGCCCTTTAGATGTTACAATAGGGAGGAGGCATGAAAAGCGATATGGAGTCCTTTTTACATGCATGAACACCCGAGCCGTGCACTTGGAGGTGGCATCGAGTTTGACAACGGACAGTTGTATTCTGGCCATCAGGAGGATGATAGCAAGAAGAGGTATGCCAACGCAGATATTCAGCGACAATGGGACCAATCTGCGTGGAGCTGACAAGGAGTTGAGACTTGCTTGATTCAATTTAGTTCATATTACTTATTTACGTCAACCTGTGTTCCAGTCAACGTAGAAATTAATGACAATAAATCGCTTGCTGTTATAAACCCGTCAATCTCAATAATCACAAAAATATCTTTCGTTTGCTCATGAATAAAAACAAACAGAAAGCACCTTCTGATTGTCAAAATTACAGAAAACAATCAAAACTTCAAGAATATTGGAGACTTGCGTGGTTTTAATATGTCACTGTTCATAATCCTGTGTAAAGTAATGTAATCCGACATTAGAACAGGTTTATGAATTTCCGACATGGTAGTTCTACACAAGTCTACGATTTTTTTGAAATAAGTATCTTTTTTACTCTACATTAGATTATCCTACACACAAATTTGTGAGATAATACAACAAAACACATAGAAGTTATGTGCAATTCAGAGCTGTACGCGGGTCTTCTTAGTAGGCTATGCTGTCCATAGTAGATCCATAGGTGGATACACCCAACAGCCGATGATCAGTTTCACCCGCTTCTCATTACCATATATCCGAAAACAATACATCATGATAAAATGTGGGTGAAACTGATGATCAGCTGCTCGGTGTATCCACCTATGGATCTACTATGGACAGTATAGCCTACTAACAAGACCCGCGCATAGCTCCGGTGCAATTGAATTGGGCAAAAAAGAGCGCCAATTTATTTCCAAACTAAACAAGGTATCAGAGTGAAACTTTTTACATCATGCATAAAACTAAAAATAGATTGTGATTCGAAGGATTTTCATAAATTTTAAAAATTAGCGGGGAAAAATTGAGAAAACAATTGTTACGAAAACAATGCATATCCCGGTACGGTCGTCCAAGTAATTCAAGAAATTTTCAAGTACATCGTTTTTTTTTAATTTTTCCCCGCTAATTTTCAAATTTTTTGAAAAACCTTCAAACCACAATCTCAGTTTTTAATATTATGCATGATGCAAAAAGTTTCACTCTAATAACTTGTTTAAAAAAAATTCAAACGTCACCTCCAGAAGAGGAACCCCATGGTACCAAGATGGCATCATTAAGATAACCCACAATTCCAGGATTGATGATTTTGATTTTATTTGTCTACTAATTTCTATCAGAATTCCTTTATGAATTTCATTTTGCCATTATTAACCCTGATGAAGAGTGTAGTGAACACTTGAAAGCTTGGCTGTTTAATAAAATTATTAAACTAAGAAATCCCGTGTTCTTATAATTATTGAATATGACAAGTGGGTGGAGTCTTTTGAAAAATACCATAAGATGCACACACGGGTTTGTTGACATCAACATCCTCAACAAAATGCAGAAAACTGAGATCAAGTTAGCTAAGAATTCTTGCCACATTGCCTTCCTTCAGCAATGCCGTAAGTTGAACTTGACTCCCAACGGACTCAAGATCAAGTTTCCATATGAAAACGACAGAAAAATCAAAATAATCATGAAGAAAACAGAACACAAACTCTTAAAACAAGTCATAAGGATACTCCACATCCAAAGGCACAATCTTAAGACTGAGAAGAAAGGTTTTGTATCTGCTTTTCAAGGAAAATACTCGGATCTTTGGGATCAAGTATCATGTCTACTTATTGAGGATAACAAAACAACCATATCTACAATGAAAGGCAGACATGCAAAGAAAATTGAAGATCTATTAGCAAAAGAAGATTCCACTGTACAGCCACACTCCACTAATCTAAATGTGGTCAAAAATACCATCATAAACTATGCTGAAGATGTGTTCATCCCCAGTGAAAGTCAAGAGATTGTCCTTTCACTCGGACTCAACTTCTCCGTACCAAAACGTTTTGATTTTGATGGAACAATAGACCTTATGTTGGACACAGAAGCAGCAATTGCCAAAGCACACGTTGATCCTGAAACTGCAGACGAACTCCGATCGGATGTCATCAAGATCATTGATAATCACAACGTTTCTCAATATCAACTGAACAGGGCTAAATGGATTTAAAAAAATACTCATCAAATTGAAGAAAATAATGACATCTATATTCTCAGCGCTGATAAAGGGAATGCCACTGTGATCATCAAGAGATCCAACTATGAAGAAAAATGCTTTGGAATGCTGACCACTTCTTACTACACTGAAGTCTCACATGACCCCATAGATGACACAAAGAAAAAACTTACTACCATTTTGGAGTCGCATGCTAATCGAATATATGAGTTAGAGAACAGTGATGTTCAAGAATCCCCAGACCGTTCAAAATACATAAAAGACATAGTGAGACTTTGGATACCAGCAGAACCATTTACTCCAGTATTTCAAGGCCTCCCAAAGGTTCACAAAGAAAATATCCCATTACGACCAATCGTGGACTACCAAGTTTTAGTCTCATACAAAGTTGCCAAACACAGCAATTATGTACTCAAGAAGATTAGCAGCAAGTGGCCATACAGCACTACGAATTCGCAAGTATTCATAAACAAATTGAGGAACATTAATATTCCAAGAGGCTACAAGATGGTCTCTTTTGATGTAGTCTCACTCTTCACAAAAGTACCAGTCGATTTCACCATTGATTACATCATAAACAGGCTGAGAAATGACGATAGTTGGAAGAAGCGGACAAATTTTTCGTTCGAAGAATTAGTCAACATAATCAAGATCTGCACCAACACCACTTACTTTCGATTCCGTATTCACATTTACAAGCAAGAATATGGTCTTCCAATGGGTTCTCCAATTAGTCCAGTTGCTGCTGAATTCTGCATGCAAGCACTTGAAGAATCTATCATACCAACTCATCCTTTCATTAAATTTTGGATTCGATTTGTGGATGACGTATATGCCATCGTCAAATCTAGGAAAGTAAATAGCATCCTTAATGATCTGAACACTTTCCACGAATCCATACAATTTACAGTTGAGGAGGAATACTTACATGATGTGAACGGTACGAAACTAAGTGGAATGGCCTTTCTAGACACTTTCATATATCGTAAAGAAGATGGATCCTTGGGTCATTGTGTGTACCGGAAACGTACTCACACTAATCGCTACCTTCACTTTACGTCATGTCATCCTACTGCTCACAAAATATCTGTAGTAGACAGCCTTGTGACGCGAGCATTTCAAATTTGTGACAAAGATCATATAAATGAAGAGCTGGCATTCGTAACTTCATCTTTACAACATAATGGATATCCCACCTCCTTCATAAAAAAGAGGATACGCACTCAGAGACAGAAACACGAAGAGCGCTGTAAGAACTCTTGCAATCAACAGAGCAATGCAACTCTAATGTCAGAATCCACCACGGATGAAGAAAACGAACTCCAGAGACAAGACACTCGTGCAATATTCCATTATTATTCTGGTGTCACTGAATAGATAGTATCCAAATTCAGGCAAAAGACTGCTCTAGAATACGGATATATCCCGCACAACAAAATCTCTCAACATATATGCAAACATAAGGACAAAAAACGCACCGTTCCTGCTGGAATATATGAATGAAAATGCAGCGGTAAAGACGATTAAGATTGACAACAGACGGCGAATCACGACAAGGTTTGGACAAACGAGCAAACCAACATATGCAACATGTTCGAAGTGGCAACATTAACGCATCTGCTGTAGCCGAACATGTTTGGACAACTGAGCATACCATGAATCCAAGAAATATTAAGATGATAGAACTAGAAGCCAATACATTACGCAGAAAGATCAAGGAAGGCCTATACATTCAAAATACACCTAAAACAATGAACAAGAATAAAGGTTTCACCCCTTTACCAATTTGGGCTCACACCCTGAAGAAAAAATTCAAACGTCACCTCCAGAAGAGGAACCCCATGGTACCAAGATGGCATCAATAAGATAACCCACAATTCCAGGATTGATGATTTTGATTTTATTTGTCTACTAATTTCTATCAGAATTCCTTTACGAATTTCATTCTGCCATTATTAGCCCTGATGAAGAGTGTAGTGAACACTTGAAAGCTTGGCTGTTTAATAAAATTATTCCACTAAGAAATCCCGTGTTCTTATAATTATTGAATATGACAAGTGGGTGGAGTCTTTTGATAAAATATGTTAATAGTATACTCTTGGCTGTTTCATTTATGTACAATTCATTAACAATTCATTTTATTTTAGTAAAGTATGTAAACAAATACCGCCGCTATTGCAGCTGCTTGAGTTATGTTATGAGCAGATCTACTTCTCAAACAATCCATCATATATTCGGATCCAAGTTCCGGTCTACAATTGTTTAAAACAGCAACACGCACAGCCAATGGTACAATCTGTGACACTGGTCTTAGTGTCCAGATGTTGAATGCTGACCCGCTTATAGAAATTGCAGCAGAAATTCTGTCTTTTGTATTAAAGTTGCTCATTGTTTGAAGATGTGCAGAAGAACCTATTATTACCGTTAAACTTTAATCCCCATCATTTTATCCCAAAATCATTAAATCCCAATGTCCCAATCCTATAAAATGATTTTGGCATGAAATGATGGAGATTAAAGTGCCAGTCACCTCCAGCAGATTGTCCAAATACGGTTATTTTGCGGGGATTTCCTCCAAATCTGTCAATGTGTTTGTAGACGAAATCTATAACTAGGCTTTGATCTGCAGAAGCAAATCATAAGAGTTGAGAACATCAGCAAAAGATCCAAACATAACAATTGACAGTAAATGTGTCAACTTTTTTACAGGCTTAATTACTTTGGAATAAGGGCTTACCTTTTAAGCCATAATTTCCTGTAGTAGTGTTAGTTCCGTCAGTGAAAAAACCTAGATAAGCATTGCACTTTAAGAATAATAATATGTGGGTAGCGTATGCATGCATTAAATAAAACATAAAGTGTGATCCATAAAAACTTACCAAATGCTCCTACTGTGATAGATGAATTTGAAAAGTTAATTACGTCATTTGTAAATTAAAATACAAATATATAATATGAACAGCATTTTAATAATTTTTACATACATCTGTAGTTAAAAGTTACTAGAACGACATCTTGCTGTAACAAATATGACGGTCCATATTGCTTAGAGGTTCCGATTCCAAACAAACCGCCTAAAATTTATTATAATGCTTTAGCACGGAATCATGATTTTGAAAAAAACTCCAATTAAAATAATATTGACGTTATGAACCATTGTATATATACTCGTTTATTACCATGAATGAAAATCATTGTAGGCAAATTAGGATTTGTCTTCCCATTTGGAAGCTACTTGGAATAAATCAAATTATTATTGTTTCCAAAGTTTACGATTTCATTTCGATTTACGCTGCTCAAAAATCCCTGCCACCTTTAATTGATGCCGAAGCACTTACCGCCGGCGTATAAATATTTAAATATAAACAGTCTTCGTTTCCTATCGTCTTTGATCGAGGACCGCTCTTCTTTTGAACACATCGTGATCCCCAAGACTTGGCTTGTAGAATTCCATCCCATTTCTCCTTTGGTACAGGTGCCTATTGAATGTATATCATATATTTTCTAGACGAATGTAATGGCAAATAATATTTTCTTTGTGAAATTAGAAATCTTAAAAAGTAGATTTGACTGACGTACTCTGAAACGCCTATCCCCAACTGGTGGTTCAGCATATGGAATCCCTTCAAAGGCATAAATATATCTTCCACTTATAACTCTCATGTGATATCCCTCAATGTCACCCAACGATGTTTGAACTAATGGGTATTTCAAAGGCTGTTCGTTAATTTCCGCTTGACTATCATTTTGGAATTTTGCCCGTCCTTGCCTAATACTAAGTTTTGGTTCAAATCCTTCTGGTAGCAGAACTGTAGGATCTGTAGGCTGTTCTACATCGTTACTAAAGAAGTTTGTAGACAAATTAAGAATTTGCAAAACTCTAGCAAACAGAGTACGAGGCTCCCCCAGCCTCATGTTGTCTGAAATCTTTAATAGAGACCTATTTCACCACACATTCCACACCAATTCATACGTATGTGTACTTTCACATTGAAAATGTAAAGGAAGAAATAAGTGAGTACTGGAACTAATTGTGAACTAAATGGATCAGATGAAAAGGAAACAAGGAGCTTGAAATTTAAAATACAATTTTCGTAGGAAACTTTAATACTCAGGTTGTATCACACGGATTATCCAAAAGGTTGTAGTTGTATCTCTATGACTATTAATCTATCTAGGATCTTGATTATTAAAAAAATTTTTTGCAGTAGTAACACGCTAACATAGAGATAACATGAATTTAAAGTACTAGATAATAGCAAAAAATCAAACTAATTAGAAATTTTGTTGTGATAAGGAAAATACGTGATTACTGAATGGTATTGTTGGTTTTTATGCAAAAGCGTGGTACGCGCGGCGAGTTGGTTGTTGGAACTATAATATTTTGTAAGTTGTGTAGTAACGTATGTAATACTGTTGATAAACCACGTTGTAGGATTATAAAAATATTTGCACCACAAGTATTCTTTGGGAACTCAATAAACTTAATCCAAGTTGATATATGGAACGAATCAAACTGAGCTATGTTTTTTATGATCGCTTTCGTTGCTTGTAAGTGGGTGATCACGTCACTTACATTTTATTTTTTCAAATCCAGGAAAAACATATAGGCATTTCTTTATTTATAATATTTATTAGCATTTTTATTTCGCTCCATACTCAGCTTTTATCAAATTGGATTATTCAAAAGGCAAATTTCTTGAGAATTAAAATATTCTGCGAAGCAGTAACATGCTAGGAAATAAACGTGTTTACAATACTGGAGAAGAAAAATAAGTTAACTAGTTTTTATATATGTATCTACATATGTAGTAAATGCTTGCAGCATACAGCTCCATGGAATCATTTTGTTGTTGAGTATGTAACCTGAACATGAGAAAATTAGGGAAATAGTTCCCATTAATTTAAAATCCATTTTCTTGCAAGCACAAAATCATAAACAGATTACAGATAGGCGAATGAACTATATTCTTGCAGATTTCAAACAGAATCACCCTAAAATCCTCAGTGGATTATTACATAATACATTAAATTTTGAAGTAAATCAATTAATATGACATATTCATTGAACTTTTCAATGGGATGCGTATATATGCTTCCATAATAATTTACATCTAACATGACGCATTTTTTTATATCTTTTGGAATTTCAAATAGTCTCTATGACTAAGCCTCAAATAAAGAATGAGGAGTTGAGAATGACCCGAGAGCTTTGCCATAGCAAAATATATTACTTGACACGGGTGTAACACTCAACCCCTCATAATTTATGTAAGCCTAAGACTATTTAAAACTCTCTGTTTTCTAAACTTTTGTACTGAAAAGACTTTCATATTATAGTTTTTCGCAAGTAGAATATATTTTGTTACAAACTTACTTAATCTTCATACAAAAAGGTTGCAAAGTTCAAGGTTCACTTTCACTGGTCCACTCTAATGTTTATTTAGCAAATAGCTTATTTGTGCAACACATCAAATATCTGCTACTTTTTGCAAATATATGTAAAGGAAAACTTAAATTAAGTAGACAAAATTTCGAGTTAACATTAAATAAGTATATAATCTAAAGTAATACAATTTCTTGAATTTTCCTCATGACGACAAAACTTGCATGATTTTTTTCGAAAAACAATATACTAAATTATATAATGGAAAAAACGAAACTCTGTTTATAAAAAAATAATTTATGGAAAAACCGGACAGTTTTCTCACCAAAATGGTAACATTTTTGCATCTCACTTTTTTCTTTTTTAGTAACGTGTAGTGTAGCACATAAAATTTGATGAATGATACTAGTAGCATTATGCTGTTGTCATTGACGCTGGATGATTGACTGCAGGGCAATGAATCTAGTAAGCATAATCGGTAATAAAAATCATTTCATTGAAAACTTGCATGTATCTATCATGTAATTACGAAATGCTAGCATTATTAGGTTTTAAAACCCAACTTAAATTTATATCTGAAACTATTTGTATGATCTACCTAATTTTATGATTAGAAAATATTGAAAATCAAATCTAAATGGTGATATAATAGATGGTACAATATCACGTTCAATATAAAAATCAAGGTTTTATTCATTTGTATTTAAGAATAAATAAACTGTTTAGACAAACCTTTTGCTAACTTTAGACATTTCAATTTCAATTCAGTTTTTATTTTCAGTGCTACTTCATATCAGTACATACATACTGTTTTCCATATAATAACACTTGGATAAATGA
>JAQIXX010007886.1:0-10299 GCA_034700605.1 Willowsia nigromaculata | reverse complement strand
TGTGATTGACTGGTAATTAACATGTGGTTTGTGACATAAACAATGTTTAGATTCGATCACAGGACCACTGTGATCTCTTGAACTGCTCACTGAAAGTTTGAAATGCACAAAATGTTCGTAACGCACATTCTTGACATTCTTGATGTACAATTAGATTCTTTAATGCAGAATCAAATAAAGAGTAGAAATGATGACTTGACGCAAGATGAATAATTAAGAGTGTTTTTATTCTTCAGTTGCCTTTCAACTCACAAATTACAACTAACAATTTGGCCTAATGCCAAAAAAAGCTGAAGAGCAGTTAAAGCTCAAATTGAAATATAAGCAGAAAGAATCGTCCATAACTTGGAACTCGAGCACCCCAGTTTAGCTTGTGTGATTACTGTAAGAAGCAGCTTGCAAGTGCAGCGTCATGTGTAAAAAATATTGAGCAGCAGCTGGAGAGCACACCTATGGAGAAAATGAGGTTCTCCTGCGACAAATAGTTTAAAACTGATGAGACACCATGTTTCTTTAAACATTACAAGTGCGAAATCGCTGCATTCGTTGCATTAACTAGAAACTACTTTGGTTGATTTTGTCAGTATTTTTTTCCTTGGGTAAAAACAGAATCTATTTTGGTCCAGTTTTTATTTCCAATGTGTTTAAAAATGACATGATGCAATGCAAATTCTACAAATATTATCTTACATACTACATTCCCTTAAGGTAATGTTTTGAAACTTCTTAAATACTTTTGCATTGGAAATATTGGATTTCGCGAAGCTAATGATTGTGTAGGCTAGTGTACTCTCACTAGAAAAGTTAATTATAAGTTGCGCTGCCACACAAAATTAATGCAACGAATACTGACATATGCAGTTACAGTAATGTAAGTGGAGCATATGGTATTCAGATGCTTTTCAATACTTAAGGTTAAAGCTTTCGGATGCCTGAGGTCCTGAATTTTTTGGATTGTCTGTTGTTGAGAAACTCAAATTTGACCAAAAATGTGTCCAGAATAGAAATAGATAGGTATCATATAATTTAAACAGTTTCATTAACATAGCTTATGTGAAATTAGAAGATGCTCGAAACTACATATGCTGCAAAAACTCAAACCGTCTTCCGGACGGTTTCTTTGACCTTTCTTTTCTTTTTTCGAGAAAGCATATAGTTTATTCATAATATTATACACCATTATTAAATCAAGTTTACACTATTATCTTAGACAGTAGATATCAAATACAATTAAAATTGAAATAAATATTAGTAAGCACTACTAAATTGCTCGTTTAAACCATGTATATATAGCCAAATATATTATTTTTAATCTGTACTCAATGTATGTTACTTTTAGAATGTCACTTGTTCAAAATATGTAATTAAATTTAAATTTTATTGCCAAACACTATGTTTATGTCTAGTGTATTAACTGTCCCTAAAATATCATTGTCGCTGCATTCACATACTACATTCCAATTTTCATGGCATATAATTTAAATATTTCATTCACATTGGTAGAGTATAGAACTGCAAAATCATACGGTACGATATGTACGGTAAGATACTAAATTCTATGCGTTGAGCAAAAAGTATGAAAGAAATTTTCTTTTCAAGAGACTTATGTGCTGAAGGGAAGGTTAAATGGGTGTGATTTTAAGGAGTTTATACAGGGTCTTCTTTTTTGGAGGTAATTTAACACGGAAAATTTCACGGGGGAAGAAAATGTATGCGTATAGCGAGTTTCCTTTCATTGAGTTTTCTTTTAGAGAGGTTATACTGCAATTCTCTTTATTACAGCAAATACTTTTCATTCAAATACCTTGACTGGATGGAAGCGATTTCTGGAGATTTTTACAGTGATTTGAAGTATATTACAGGTAAATGTTTGTATGCAGCTAATGAAATTACCATTGCTAAAATTATAGTTAATTAAGAGCCAAAAGGAACGGCTAACGTTTAGATTAATCTGTTGGTTTTTCACATGAAACGTATCATTAAGGAAATTAGTTCTGCCGGTTGAAAATATTTCTCCAAAATAGTGTTTGTTAAATCGAGAATTTCAAATCTTTTTTAAATGAAAATTTAATTTTACGTGACTTTACCTATTAGAAGCCGAATTAATTCCTATCGTAGTTTATTGTCTTATGAAAAGTCGATGAGGTTCAAACCAAATCAGACTGTGCTTACCTGCGGTCGTGATATATACATACGAACATATACCAATATCCAAATAAGGCCAAATATAAAATAAAAGATTAGCATATACCGGTCTATAGAGTAAATTTGTGAAAGCTTGTATTCTAAGGAATATATATGAAATTTTATTTTCTATTTTACAGTTAAATATGAAAATGAATGGTGATCGACTTTGTTGCTTGTAGAATAAACTGAAGCGTGTCGCTGGAACATATGTTCAAAAAATCCAGAAATGAAATCGGGGTAATTATTCTGGCTTGTGTCTTGGGAGTGTTCTTGAGAAAATTTTAGAATATTATCGAAAATATGTTGTAGTAATTATTTAAGCATTTATATTCCACCATGTGTTCCCAAATATTCATATATAGGTTGAGTTACAAACATAATACAATAACATTGAATTCAATAGGATCAAATCATTATGTTGGTTCCTTCAGAAATCGTGTCAACGGTTAAGACACCTACCCCGTTACCTTCATACTTTACCAATTTCATTTAGGGAGACTGAAATCTTTTGGCAATGAGGCGATTCACACAGCCTTTATCACATTTTAACGGAAACTTGTCATTTCCACTCCAATTGTTACACTGGTCATTTTCCCAACATGCCACGTTATGTACTTTTTCCCCTCCCCATAACACTTAAATGTCATAGTCCTTTATGGAATCCTTATTCTCCGACGATATACTGCCTATTAACCAAACAACAAAGAAATCACATTTTACACTTTTCTTGTATAAAAGTAAACCAATAATGTATCGCTGATCAGCACGTCCATTCCGGCTCTGTCTATGAATGTTCTGTGACAAGTCTCTCAAAACATTGTTGTTACTTACTTTTTCTATCCTCTCTCACAAACAAACAAAAAGAAGCCCACATATCTTTCTAAATGCTGGAGCATATCGCACGCACCATTGAGTATTGCCTTTGTTGAATTTTTAGAGATGACGCTACATGCTGCATACATAATACCCGTACACGCTCGATTCCTTACTAATACCAATGTTTTCTTATGTGTTGAGTATAATCAGCAGTAGTTATTTTAACTTTTGAAAATTATTTTGGCTAAGTACGAATGTATTTTTCAACTACGAATGAAGTACCTGTAACAATTATGTTCAACAAGAAAATTTTACTTATCATTTCTGTAAGAGTCATTTATTACTACAGATGTACTTGCGCATAGTTCTAGATTATTATTATTACATGGGTTATTCATTTTACTCATAAAGTGACTTATCATTTGTTGCAGTGCTCGGAAAAGCAAAACCCAGTGGAGTTTTTTTCCAGGGGCGGGGATGTCACGTCAGAATTCACTCGCATTTACTCTTATCCCTGTTACCGGATGTTCATCCCGGAAGCCTTCTCACAGCCCCACGAGCAAGCACTCTGCGGTAAGTGGAACACCTGCATGGCTCACAGCACTTCCTGGTTCAGTGCATTCATCTTGGAACCCGTAAGCTACGCTTCGTAGGCCGTTCTGATCGTATAGATTTAGTTTTACTGAATAAATTCCGCTCAGTGTTGAGTCCGTCTCCAACCCCTGCGTGCTGCGTTACACTTATTTTGAGCTATTCGCTCTGCATATGCCATCCCCGGGATAGTGTGATATGGTATGAACAATATATTTACTTAAAATTAGCGTTGTCAAAATGCAAAAATTGAGTGTATCGAGTTTTGTAATAACCAGATAACTACGTATTTCAGGAGAAATGTGTTTTCAAATTTTACTAATGGATTTACAAATTTTGCTAATGCACGCGTCTTGTTAAAAGACAATACAATTGTTTTTAAGAGTGGTTGCGTTCATATGCTTACGGGATCATAAGACGGAATTCATGTTTCCAATCCTATGTCGGATGATGATTGATCCAGAATCAGGAAGCACTACAACCAAAAATTTCAAATTATGTTTAAAATTACCCATGACTATGTGGATCCAAATTTTGAGCAAACACACTACAGGCAAGGCCCATACTCTATTCCAGCCGAGGAAGAAACCAAATACAGAGTAACAAGTAATCATTTGGGTAATATCGCAGCCCTTGTGATTAATGAGAACAATAGTGAGTTGTATGAATGCAATAACTTTCAACATGAGGAGACCACGTGTAGCTTTTTTACAGTCGGGTTCAAAATTACGATTTTGATTATCTTTTTCAGAACCTTATGAAACGTTTGACGAAGCCACAAATTAACAATAAGTATCCAGAAGCAGTGAACCTTTATACGGAGGGATACGCGGTAACTTTCATATGTGTTTAGTCATTTGTGTTATGGCGGCTCGTTGAATGTAGAGCCAAATTTTAGGCCTTACCCCTGCGAGTACGTACAAAACTACCCAAGTTACCACCATCCGCTTTACAACAAAAAATCCCAAAAAGCAATAGATAATTTTTCCCCTCCAAAGTCCCCCGTCGTTTTTATGTTAACATGGCATTCTTCAAAAGGTAAAACCGGAAAATGTTTTTAGTGGGAAAATTCACCAGTACTACGTGATTAATGATACTGCCACAATGAAACGTCTCAACTGCCGTCATCCTTTTGTCAACCTTACATACGCCATCTAACAGCATTAGTTTCTCTATGAAAATAATTTTGGACAGTTAATTAAAAAGCCTAATATTTCAGGTATGCTAGAGGGATGATGCTCAAAATAACATTAAATAACCAAAAAAACCCACATTCCTTGTTCGTCTCTAATATTCGATCGGAGTCACATTCCAGATTATGATTACTGGTTATTATTATATGATTACTTGGTACCGGAATTAGGATCCTTCGCACGTTACAATTCGTAATATCTTCCTTCGTATTGAAGAAAGTTTGAAAGAATAACTTGTTAGAAAATTCATTTCGCGTTTAAAATCTCACCACAGTCTTAGCTACGCCTTGCTGCTAATGAAGTGTCGTTAAGACGCATTCGAAAGCGGAAGGTGTCGTGGGATTACCATCTACGTACTTGATATGTGCAATCACCCCTTTATTCTTGTAAAGGTCTCACGTCTTCAGGAATACCACGAATTAAGTGTTGGACTTTTTCTTGACTTAAGATTTCTTAATTTGTGATTACATATGTCCGAGTGTCCTGACCCCATGTGAAAGTAGTCTTTTAATTCTTTGCGCTATACAAAGATGCAATAGAAAATTAAGATTAGAGGGGCGAAACTAAAAGTTTGAGGAGGAAACGTGGGTTTGAAGTTGATGGTTCCGACTTTCGAGAGTTTGGATCAATTGGAAAAAAGCAGGAAGCGTCACAGCTCATAAGTTTAAATGCAGATTCTCAGACAGAAGACATAGTATAGAGGCTACAAAAGCAAATTTTTTTGAAATACCTGATGATCAAATCATTGACAACAAAATTTTGGAATTTGAAAAATTAATTCTAAAGTTTTTCATAACAACAAGTTGTTCGCATTCAGTAACTCTCAAACAATTGAACGAATGCTTTAGAGCCTTCATTCGCAGTAATTATGCCATGGGACGAAGGAATACAAAAAATGTAAAATTATGCAAATTGTATATGTATTACACATTACACAATAGTATTTCGGGAGTAACGTGATCTTATCTGTAAAATCTTACATGACTGCTGTCCCTGTAAATTCCTAAATATTCTTTAACCTGGATTAGTTTCGTCAAATTGGTCATCGCCACTCCATTTTCAAAGCTCCATTTTGTCACTGTGGGTCACTACTTGGCAGACATCTGTAATTTTATGGCTGTTACGCTCTTCTTCCTCAACATCACGGTCTTGAGTGATATTAAATACGAATAAACATGCATGAAATCACACTCGTGAAGGAGAAGGCAATAAACCAAAACAATTTAATCTCGCTTTAAAGATGCTCTTTTACCCCAGCCACCGTTATCTTGTCCTGCATGGACTTCCCTACTTTCACTGGAAATTTCTCGGTGACGCGACAGACGGTGTCGTGATAGCCTGTTTCCATTATGTGCATCTCAGCGAAAAATTAACGATAGTAATTTTGAGATTACTCCAAAAATACCTGTTTCTTTTGAAAAAGAGGTTCCTGTTACGGCGGCAGACGGCCCGGAGTCCATTTTTAAACATTTAAAAAAACTACGAAATTAGTACTGTAAGGAAATCATACATGCTTACAGACAAATCGGCTTGCTTTGTTTCAGTACAAATATTTGCTGTTCTGTTCATCAGCATCATCCTTATCATTTCGGTTGATGGAGTTGGAATACTATGGATAAGAAAACATTTTTTCCACTGAAGCAGCCCGAAACGTTTGAACTATTGAGACACTGATAAATTGAGATTCGAACAGAAAATACTTGTGATGTTTTTTGTAAATGTGTATTAGAGTAAGTAGTCCCAAGTGAAATTATTTTGTAATACTCGTTATTTAGTATAGAATGGAGTAGCTGCAACCCAACTGTGAGTTTCTACTTCAAAGACGGCCTTACATTGTTCCGCATCGGCTATATCGTCTGATTAAACTTGAGCCCATGAGGAGGGGTGTCATTGCCTCAAACACCCATTAGCCATATAGTGTAATGTTGTTCACTACCAGCTACAAGAAGTTTGAATGGTCATTCAACAACGTAAAATTCTTAGGTAACCTTGATGGAACCGTGGAAAATGTCTGGACCGCTGACGTATGGTATGTAAATTGGGCTCTCTTTACAGGGATCGGTGGCGTTTAAGCTCGCGGATTCGGGCAAGTGAATGTTATAAATGAATTCAACATGCCCATTTCGAAAGAATTTCATTCCAAAACTAGCAATATTCTAGTTCTGAGCAGAACCTGATGTTACCAGTCTTGTAGAATCCTGTTGAGTTATAAGTTACTGTTTGCCAGTTTAAACGTCAGATTTGCTGTCACTTTGTCAACAGTTATTGTGCAGTCGTTGTTTCAATTGATGATTAAATACTTTACCCAAAGACTGCGTGAGGAAGAAACCAATTTTGTGAAGATATTAAGAACACTTAACTTTATTCCATCAAAATGCTTACATAAAATTTTGTATGGATAAATTAAAATAAAAACAATGGATTTTCGATTGTAACCAACATCCTCAAATGAATTTAGACAAAACAGTATTGGCTTTTCAATGCAATTTTAGGTTTGTAGCTGTTAAATTTAGTATTTACATTATATTAGTTATTGAGCTAAGGCCAATGAAAAAATACTTAGCTATGATAGTCAAATATCAAATTTTTTATAGTCAAAAATCAAATTTTTGATAGTCAAATATCAAAATTTTGATCTTCCAATTTTACATCAGAGCAGGGGCTACTGATAGTGAGTCAAATTTTTGTCAAGTGAGTGTCAGACTCAACAATCAAATTTTTACAGTCAAATATCAAATTTTTGATCAATCAATTTTGTATCGGCGCAGAGGCTATTGAGTCAAATTTTTCGATAGCCAAAAATCAAATTTTGGATTATTCAACCTTACATCAGAACAGTGGCTACCAAGTCAAATTTTTGAAAGTCAAATATCAAATTTTTGATCTTTCAATTTTAATTCGGAGCAGGGGCTACTGAGTCAAATTTTTGACGCGAAAAAATCAAAGTTTTGATCTTTCAATTTTACATCAGAGCAGTGGATACTGATTAAAGTTTTTTACAGTTTAAAATCCAACTTTTGATCTCTCAATTTTGTATCGGAGCAGGGGCTACTGAGTCAAATTTTTGATCTTTCAATTTTATATCGAAGCAGGGGCTACTGAGTCAAACTTTTGACAGTCAAAACCCAATTTTTTGATCTTTGAATTTTATATCAGAGCAGGTGCTACTGAGTCAAATTTTTCGACTGTCAAAAATCTAATTCTTTACAGTTAAATGTCAACTTTTTGATCATTCAATTTTATATCCGAACAGGGGCTACTGAGTCGAATTTTTCGACAGTCAAAAATCCAACTTTAGACAGTCGAATATCAAATTTTTGATTTTTATATTTCGCATCAGATCAGTGGCTACAGTCAAATTTTTGACAGTCAAATATCAAGTTTTTGATCATTCAACTTTAAATTAGAGCTTTGATGTTAACATGGTGTATAAGAATGAAATTTGTGCTGTAATTGATGTACTAAATGTAAATTTGTATCGTAAATTATTAGATTTCATTTAGTTTAAGTTACAAATCAGCAATGAATTTATGTCGTAGCATGGAACAATCAGTCTAATTTTAGACAGTGCAATATCAAACATTTGACATTTCAAGTAACAAGGGAATGTACCCTGATTTTGACTCTCCTTTCAAATGAAAAACAGCACATCTTGTAGAGAATAATGCGCATAGTCGTAATCCCGAATGCGCTGATTTTGGTTCGCAATAAACGCTGAAAATTTAAGCGCTTCAACAAATTGTGTATACAAGAACAGGAAAAGTACGAACGAATTTTCACAGTACACACGGAGTTAGCACTCCCCCTCTTTCCAACTTAAAAGAGCTTATTCTTTAGCAAAATTGAGATGCGCAGGTGTGTGTATGGTGAATACACATGCGTCCTTTTTCGGCTTGTGTATAAAGAAAACCACTGAAGCTCTTAAACTATCCGCGCTTATTACGAACTCAAATCAGCGCATTCGGGATTACGACTATGCGCATTATTCTATGAATTTTTCTCTACAAGATGTGCTGTTTTTCATTTGATAGTAGAGGCGTAATCGGGGTACATTCCCTTGTAAGTCAAATTTTAGACAATCAAAAGTCAAATTCTTTATCTTTCAGTATTATGTCGGAGCAAGGGGTTATCAGATAAATTTTTGACAGTCGAAAATCAAATTTTTGATCTTTCAATTTGATGTCAGACCAGGGGCTACAAAGTCAAATTTTTTGACAGTCAAAAATAAAGTTTTTGATCCTTCAACTTTAAATCGGAGCTTTGACGTTAAGATGCTAAACTAACTAAACTTAGATGCATTTTATGAATAAAAAGAAGGAAGTTTCTTCCGTAAGTAATGACCTAATGATGGATTTGTATCATGAATTATTAAATTGCATTTCATTGTTTTAAATCAGCAATCAAATAAGTAAAACCATTAACTTCAGAAAAATTGCAAATACTTCATCAAAGTATAACATGAAACGATAGAATCAATTCCAACTTTTTTTTATTCGTAAAGCATGAAAACGATCCTTAAAAAATTTAGTTGGCGAGTAACTAATTTCAGGGTTACAGTAGATCAGATTATTTTGGTTCATCTGATTTATGATATGAGATTACATGGTTAGAAGAAACTGGGATTACACAATGACTATGAAACTCCCAAAGCTTAAAAACTTTTACAAAAGTAGTTCTTCTCGTCAAAATAGCCAGACAATATTTTTTCATCTTCGAATGATATTCTGTCCAAAAATCTTTAAGCAATATATGTTTTTAGAAGTTTTTTATTAGAAGGATGGTTGAAGTTTTATATGATCTTTTTGCATCTATTATCATTTCTGCAGCAGAAGTCATCATAAAGAGAACATGATGCAATGCTTATTTTTATTTGCACAATGCGCAAAACGTAATTTTTGTTCAACTTTTAAAACGACTTATCAAATACAATTCAGTCAGTTGAAATGAAGAAAACCGAACCAGGTGTAAAGTTTGTAGACGTAATGTAGGTTCAAACAGCAAACTTATTTTGATTTTTATTCATATGATAATTTTATTTAACAAAATTATTAATTAATTTTAAAGCAAAGCCTGCTGTAACATTAAACGATTATGTTAGCTATGATGTAAACCTAGATAGGGTCGCTACCTTGTACTTAAGTAAACTAAATATTCACTAAACTACAGTACAAATTTTTTACTTAAATTTTTTGTACTAACTATAAGTCCATATACTCAGAGGAAACTCGAAATGCTTATTTGCTTTTTAAACTTCTAAATACCAAAAATTTATTACATTGGATTAATGTATTGAAGTGAATTAATGAAGTGTACACTTAATTCAATTAACACATAGTTATGAATTGGTTTACAATTATTATTACAAAAGCAAAACAGATTTGTAAACCTTACTTAAGGCCACAAAATATATCTTTTACAGGCTCGCCGGTATTAATTTTTAATTCTCATCGTCCACCTCAATTGGATCGAAGTCAGCCATATTTTGATCGAAATCGTCCCAAAGTTTCTTCTG
>JAQIXX010007885.1:0-10303 GCA_034700605.1 Willowsia nigromaculata | reverse complement strand
ATCAATACCTAGCCAGTGCAGTAGGGTCAAAATATTTTGAGTTCCAGTTCATACCTTGAAACCCACCCCCTTCCCCGAAAAAAACACCAATCAAAGACAACTTTTTGAGGTTTTAACTGGTGCGACGTCTTTCTTTGATTGCCAGGTTGTAAGCAGCTCTCGAATTAGGTCCGGCTGGACGAGGCATCAAGATCATCGCCTCGATTTTTCTGCTCCGCATAAGTCATGTATACCGTCCGTGTTAATTTGTTTTAATCCTTTAAGGTACTCGGAGTTTCTTACACGGATCGTATATCTCATGCGCAGCTGAAAAATCGAGGCGATGATGATGATGCCTCGTCCAGCCGGACCTAATTCGAGGGCTGATTGGTACATGTGTTACAGGAATTGACTCTTTTTGTAAAATGCTATAAATTTTATGCGTAATTCTTTTGAAAAATAGATCAAAACAAGACAGTCGTGACAATTATAAAGATTTGAAGCCCATGATGTTGGAAAATGGGCTGCTTTTCACTTAAAAATATTAAAGTCTGATCTCAGGTTATGATCTGTAGGAATGAACTTGATGAAAAAAGGCATATGCAAACATATTGGTAATATCTAAAAACACTTCTTAAGATTTTATATATATATTGAAAAGATGTTTTACATTTGATTTGTGAATTATCAGCTTCAAAAGTCTACCTACGACTTCAAAACTCCACCTAACCAGATATCAATGTACATATTTAGTTCTGGATTGATTGGTGAATAGGTAATGTTTCCCGGGATTAGAATGCTCCTCTAATGCTTAGCCGTATTTAGTCATATTTTGACAGCATTATTTTATTTCTAAACTTAACATTTTTTCCACCCAATTATGATTTCAATAAACAATAATGAGAGATTTGACCATGAATGCCAACTAATATATTATTCATTTATTTCTATTCCGCCAAAACTAACGGATTTCCTTGTAAGAGGCTACTAATATACATACTTAATATTTTCGTTCTCTTTGACGGAATTGGTCTTCACGGCTGTACATTTCTATACCTTTTGCGCTTTCAAGTTCATGTTAATAGTCTTAACAGAAGTTCTTCGTATCAATCTACATTTAGAAAAGCGTAGTCTCCACAAAAGGGCATATAAAGCCTAAAAGCCATAGTATCGAGCTAATAAAACTGCAGGGAGGGAAATCTTATCTCCAGGAAGCTTATTTTATAGACAGTATTTATATAAATTATTTGAGAATGTGAAAAATTTTAGTATTTTATTTCTCAGTTAAGCCAATCTATAAACATTCAATAAAAAAATACTGTTTCCAGAACACAAGTGTGCTTATTATGGTAATTCATTTAAGTTTCACACATATCTTATAACTTTTTTTGCATTCACATTGAGTAATTACTATATGAATAAATGGATGTTTTGTAAAAATTTAGGAGCCTCGTTTATCCAATAAAATAAGGTCAATACATCGACCAATCGTAAAATCCTGAAACACTAAAGGTGTGCTTTTTTCTATAAAATTGGTCACCCCAAACTTCACACTAACCAAAGGACATGAATCTATATATTTGCGGAAAATCATATTCCTATTTCCAATTCGTCTGTTCCTTTTGAAGTCTTCTCTGACCTTGACACTTGTGGAGTGTACTCTGGCAGCAAATCCACAACTCAAAAGAATCACAATCGCAGTATCACAAGCTAATAATGCATTTTGTAAAATGATAGGGAAAGGTGCATCCAAACCTGTCATAATTTTTATGAGAAAGTAGAGCATAGTGGATTGCGCAATTATTGAAGTAATTAATGTATGTACAACAATTCCCACATGTGATATATTAAAGAAGAAATTGACAATTTGAATTTTTCTGTAAAAACAAATCAACTCCACAATAGAACCCTTGAGGTCGATCTCGCTTACCATTCTAAACATAAAAACACAAAATTTGAGCAACTTTCATCATTGTAAATGCGTTAAAAGAACATTGGCGGCCAACCTTCTATATATTTTTAGAATTCCTTCCTGACATAGCGATCCAATGAAGAATTGTAAGGTACTAATCGACCCATAGATTGAAATGACATGCCACACAATCACGTTCCATACAAATATTATACCATACTTGAAAACTTCCATATTTCCTCCACTCAGAGACTCGTTGGAATTCCGACAAGACAAAAATACTGCGGCAGTATTCATAGGAGAGCAGGGCAAAATTGTGGCAACTAGTCCAATTAAAACTGGGCAGGTATATATTGACACTTGTAATGCTGCAAAGCTTACGTTCACCACGTTTGCAATGACTTTTGATGTTTGAAGCAATTTCCCTTAAAGTACATTGAAAATTTTTAATTTAAAAGATATGTGCAATGACTAATGTAATATATACTACATACCTTTACTGTATTGTCGTTCTAAAAATATAAGTCCATTTAGAAAATTGGCCATATCCTTTGATTTTTGAGAAAATAGCCAACTATAAATCATGCAGACAAATGCTGCCGCTGACGAAAACATACATAAGCTCATATATACTATGTCGCCGTTTGCGTTGAGAACTTGTAGCAATTTCAAATTTGAAGCTGTAATAAAAGCAAACATTACAATCCAAAGGATGCTTAGGGGCGACGATGGTCTAACAGTTACAGTTTGTGTTTTCTCCTCCCATTGTAAACATATTCCTGCAGCCTTTTGACTTGCAGTGTAGATTTTGCCTAATCGAGAGATAAGATTGTATTGTAGCAGCATTTTTTTGCAAAATGTAGGAGCATTAAATAATATCGTGCTGACTTAGCTGAATGAATGAAATTTTATTGAAGAACGCGTATTATTTGAAGCTAGTGAGAACTGCTGTGGAATTTTTCGTCTACCTTTAAATAACGGCATTATTGTTTTTCTTAAGCATAATTACTAATTTTGATAAAATTGTCCCTTGCAAAAGCGTGTTTTGCGTAGGTTGGTTAAGTCAGCCATTATATTTTATTTTCTAACTAAAAACCAAACTCTAAGCATGTTAAAATAAGATACATAACCTTGATTGAAAATGGGATGGAAAATTTCCCTATTTTAGAAAATTGAGCCTGTATTTGCTTGTATTTAACGTTAAAGTAAGCATAAACAATACACAAACGGAAATTAATGTGTGTATTTAATAAATTAGAAGTTTCTACTACATCCATGTTTCTGCATAGGATTCAAACATCTATCTTGCTACCTATTATGTATATTGCTGTATAAAGCCATTGTCTAAATTTATGATGTTTTTAGTAAATTCATCGATTTTTTCATCAACTCCTAATCTGATCGCTTAAATAAGTGACAATAAATCTGAGTTGAAAATA
Source organism: Willowsia nigromaculata (assembly GCA_034700605.1). Lineage (NCBI taxonomy): Eukaryota > Metazoa > Arthropoda > Collembola > Entomobryomorpha > Entomobryidae > Willowsia > Willowsia nigromaculata. The sequence continues at coordinate 6,973 of JAQIXX010007885.1, read as the reverse complement.
TTTTAATGTTCTATAATAAATCTCCAGAATTTTGTTGAATGCATTCATGCTTTAAATATTGGAGGCATCAAGCCTAAATTGACAACTAATTGCTTTTAAAACGTTTACTTACCATTTATAGTCAATTTATTTTAGAACAATGTAATTACTAGTTAAAGATTTGATTCGTGAATGGGTAACACTTTTCCCATAATATTCTTTTACATTGTAATAAGTCCGTATTTGTTATGCACAACAGATTCGAATCAGACGTCAATATATTAACCTGTTGTATGTAACCTTTTATGTTTTCGTTCTTTGTAATACATATAAATTTTTTCCCGCAGTAGTTTAAAAATTCCAAAATTACCTGACTCCGCATATGTAAGATAAAAATAGCCAAAAGATAATGGGAAATTGCTTTCATCTTCACATTGATGATTTTCAGTAGACAAGAATTTCCTTTCACTTTTTGTGATTCGAATTTTGCCTCTATTCAAGTTCTCATCTCTCCATCGATCTAACAGATTTGCTTTCCTCGCCAAATTTAAAAACCAATTTAGTCCATTTAGATAAATTGAATTTCTCGCAATTCCGATGGCACCAAATTTTGGTAGCTCATAGCGATCAACAACTTTTAGCCTTGCTTAATTTGGATGGCTTTTGATCTCTTCACCTTGAACAAAGTAAAACATTTTCCGAAAATATATACATGCTTTTATGGGGTCTGATGCAGCGTAAATCATGTAAGATACAATAGAGCTCAAATCTGGCTTCCAGCTATTGTAAATACTTTAAAATATGGGTTTCCTGATGTACTAAATGTCTCATCTTCACCTCCATCCTTTGGCAATGTCAATTTGGGTTACTCGCCCGTAATAACATAATTGTTTTGGGGAACCGAGGTGAACTTAGAGTTGTTAACTGACAACCAGATTACCTTTACAACAATTTCCAATAAAATAAATAGCAAATATCCATAACGCAAAGAAAATCCGATTAAAAATGGATCTTGGCAAGTTGCAGGTTTGCTCTACTGAAACTTTGAAGAATTTTGGAGAAACAAAGTAGTATCCTGATCTTAATGGAATATTTTTTATTTTAAATTTACAAAAAATCAGTGAAACTAATGAGAAGTACATAAGAAGTGAAAGTAGCCACAATTTCTAGGATATCTCATCAATAAGCGCTGTTTTATTTTCATTGTTTTTTCTCGGTACTAAAACGAACGTAATGTAATCAACAAAAGTAAAAATTCTAAAGTCAATTTATGTAATTATACTTGGCTGGAGTTTGGTACGTTGCATCTATGAAGTCGGCTTTTCCACTAATCAAGTCACCAATCACTCCAGTCCATGATCCGTTCTTAAGAAGCTTCCCGTATCCATAAGTAACTGATTCTTTGATAAATATAATGGAAGAATTGCAATGAACAAAAATTTCATTGAAAAGCATGAACTGAGAACCGGAAACCAAAACCTGAAGTTTTATCTTCATAAATGGTAGGGCGAAATTGGAAACTGGACACGAAATTTTCTGTCACGTAAATGCGACGTCATTTTATTTCGCATGTTTAATACGACAGGAGATCCGAACTCTGCAAATGTAGCTCAAAAGTCATCTGATATGGTAAGAAATACACCGCAGTCGTTTATGGTACAACTGACAAGCAAAGTCTCAGTATAATAAATGAGGGTTACATTGACAAAGTGAAAGTTGCCCTGGAATTTTTTATTTTCCAAATGACGCAGTTGTTTACACTTAATGATATTTCATCCGAAGTGTCAGTTATAAAAGCGAATCTAAATTAAATTGTTGGGTCTACTTTTTTGTACTCATTTCAAGTCCAAAATTAAAATTAATGAAAATTACGTATGCCATACCTAATTGAAAATAGGTGGAGGCATGGTACTAAATGTGAAAATTTAATTTATCTAATTTGTAATGCGAAGGTAAAAATTATACTTACGTAACCGGAAATTAGTATATATGTATCCAATATGTAACACGTATGTAGCACATGTAATACTTACGTGTGGTTGTAAAAAAATTCCAAGATCTTGCGCACTAATTAAAAATTACCTTTTTTAAAACTAAAATCTAGAATAACGAAAATGTTATTGTTGACACACGTTACAAGAACTGACTCCGTTAAAAAATCCAACAAATTTTATGCACAATTCCCTTGTTAATAGATTTAATCAAGACATTCGTGACAATTATAAAGCTTCAAAGTATATGGTGTCTGGAAATTGACTGTTTTTTTAATATTAAAGTCTGATCTCAGATTATACTCTGTGGGAATGAATTTGATGAAATTAAAGGCATTGTTAAAGTTTTAATAATATCTACTAAGAACTTCTTCTGAATAAAGTTTAGAAAATATAACCTGTATTTGGTTATTTGTAATGTTGAAGTTAACAAACACAAGAGAAAGCAAATGTGCATATTTCCAAAAAAGCTACGTTTTCACTGCTTCCTTTTTATTGCAACGGATTTCGAACATCTTTCCTATTATGTATACATTCCTCTGTTAAGACAGGCTATTTCGTTGATGTTGGTATTGTTCGTAAATTCACTGATTTTCATTATGGACTCCTATTCTTGACACTGAAGTATAAGACAATGAATTTGAGCTAAAAATAATTTAATGCTCTGAAGTAAATTTTACTTGCTTTTCAATGCATGCATGTATGCATTACATGATGGATGCTTCAGAATTTAATTGCCAATTTATTGCTTTTAAAGGATCACTTACAATTTAAAATAGTCAGTTTATTTGACAATATTGTAGCTAGTTAAAGATTTTGTTGGTTACTGGATAACGTTTTTCTGATGCGATGTTTTTTCATTGTAATTAGTACAGATAAAACTAATCCTAGGCATGAAACCCAAACTGCTCAAAGCAAAAAAGGATGTATTATCCTTTTATAATTAACCTTTTTATGTTTTCGTAATTTCTATGGAATTTTTCTAACAGAAATATTAAAATTCCACAAATACTTGACTCCGCATATGTGAGAAATAAGTAGCCAAAAGCTTTTAGATTTAGTGGACAATTATTCCCTTCTTCACATTGACGAGTCTCACTGGATCGGAATGTCCTTTCACTTCTAGTGATTCGAGTTTTTGCTCTATTCAAGTACTCATCACTCCATCGATCTAACAGATTTCCTTCCCTCGCCGCGTTTACAAACCAATTTAGCCCATTTAGATAAATTGAATTTTTTGCAATTCCGATGACACCAAATTTTGGTAGTTCATAGTCCTCAACAATTTTTAACCTTGCTAAGTTTGGATGGCTTTCTAATTCTTCGCCTTGAACAAAGTAAAGCATCTTCCGAAAATATATGCATGCTTTCATGGGGTCTGACGCTGCTTCAATCATGCAAGGTACAATCGAGCTGAAATCTGGCTTCCAGCTATTGTAAATATTTTTAAAATAGGGGTTTCCTGATGTACTAAATGTTTCAAGTAGTGTTTCACTCCCATCCTTTGGCAATGTCATTTTGGTATACTCAGGACTGAACTTGCTCAAATCCTTAAAAGTTTTTGGGAACTGAAGAGTACTCGGCATTGTCAAACTGCCAACCAGATTACCTTTACAAAGATTGCCAATGAAATAAAGAGCAAAAATCCATAACGCAAATAGGATCCGATTAAAGTTGGATCTTGGCAAGTTGCATGTTTGCTCCACTGAACTTTTGAGAAGTTTAGGAAACACAAAGTAGCACCCTGATCTCAATGGAATATTTTTCATTTTAAATCTAAACAAGATGAGTGAAACTAATGAAAAGTACATGAGTAGTAAAAGTAGCCACAGTTTGTAAGATATCTCATAAATAAGTGCAGTTTTGTTCTGCTTTGTATTTCTCGGCACTAAACCAAACGTAATATAATCAACGAAAGTAAAACTACTGAAGTCAATAAAGGAATACTTGGTGGGAGTTTGGTATGTTGCAGCTATGAAGTCTACTTTCCCAGTCATCAAGTCACCAATCATTCCAGTCCATGATCCGTTTTCAAGGAGCTTTCCGTATCCGTACGAAACAGATTCCTCGATAAATATAAGGGTCGAATTGCAACGTATAAAAATTTCCCTAAAAAGTATCACCTGAGACCCAGAAACAAGACCGGAAGTTTCATCTCTATAGATGGTGGGACGAAATTCTAAAAACTGGACACGAAAAATTCTGTCCCGCAAATGAGATGTCATTTTATTTGGCATGTTTGATACGTGATAAGATTCAAAATCCGTCATTGGATTTGAAAGGTTATCAGATATTGCAAAATATATGCAATAGTCATGTATACTGCAATTAAACTGTCGTTTCGCACGAACAAAATACACTTTGATAAGACAGGCTGAGAAATAATATTTTAAAATCATTCCACCCTGTGATACGTTTTTCCATTGTGTCGGAAGTAAAATTGGTTCGTTTTGAAGTTTCATTAATACCGAAGGTAATCCGTTTGGAATGAAATTTTGCTCAAAATTAAGGCTAACCAAACATATTCCCGATTCAACTCTTGCATTGAATATTTCCCGGACTAATTTATTAGCTACTACTTCCACATCGTCAGATATCACTGATTGGCTACATGCCAATTTGGTTATGCTGTAAAATAGAAAAGGAAATGATGTTGATCTCAGACTAAAAATACAAATAATATTTCTGGTTGTATAAAGCACAAAAAGTAGAAATTTTAGATGAATTGAAATTTTCATCCTAATAATGCATAAAAAGAGCTTTGAAGGAAAGAACTTAGACCAAAATAGTGACAGCAAAAGTCACTCACGTATTAAATGGGTTCGTGTAAGGCTTCAAAGCAGCCCAGAGAAAAGAACTTTACTAAATGAAATTTTAGGCACATGTTTCGTGTTAATATTTGTCAAGTAGATTATTACTTTTCAATTTATTCTGGTGTTCCCTCAATCGACTAAGATTCCTTTACATTTTACACATAATTTTTCTGTTGGGATCATTGGGAACAAAGTGGCATAACGCCTTGTGAAACCACTGAAATATGACCACGTTTTAGTCCCTTTTATTGTATTGAAAATTAGAAAAATGATGAAATTGAAACAGGACAACTTCAAGGTGGTTATGTTACTTTAAATGAAAGTTGGGTCAACAAAAAGAATATTGGTCGGTGAATAATAAAAAATTCATACCAAAATGTAAGTACCATTTTAACTGTTCCCATCCCATTAATCAAATACAGAAATAAGGACCAGTTTATAAAATACATTTAAACGAAACAAATTTACAATTCACAGTAATGAATGCACTGCCAATTTAAAATTTCATTGTAGGCTGAAAATGATTTTACGGTTGATTACGCACTAACAGATTGTCTTAATATGCAGGTTGACATAAAACTTTGCAGTAGATTACTTATTTCGAGTGACACTAAGTTTAAATTGGCGTTGCTTTACTTCAAAGTGGATTGAAAATTAAATTTTGAAATCCAATGAAAACTGGTGAAGTAATTGGTGGCTGTTAATTGTATTGACGCAAGATGACTAAAGAAGAACATGACGCAAATGACAATTTTACAGTTAAAGATGTGATTACATGACAATGACAACTGACATGGTCTAAAGTTAGGGAACTCAAACTGGATTCGGGATTCTTGTCTTTGGCAACTTATAACTAATCCTAACACGCGCAAATGGATTTTACTGGAATTTGAAGTGAAAATTCGTTAATAGATAGCCCATATAGAAATTTGAGTGAATAAGTATGTATAACACATCGTATCATATTTATGTAGACATTACAAATATTATATGACATAAGAGATTTTCCAAAACAGGTAGATGATCAATGTAAAACGTGATATACATATGCAACTCATAAATTTATTATTATTATCGTTTATTCAAGAATACGACGAAATTTGCATCTTACGCAGTTACATTACACAGTTCATGTAACTGAAAATGACACAAGGAAAGTTACAAGTAAAAAAAAACTCTAGTTTAAAACATCAAAAAAAGAAGAGGTTCACGCTGCCGGTTGCGGCGCTGTGATATTTTCTAGATGATTGGAAGGAAAAAGGAAAAAAAGGAAAAAAAACAAACAAATTATTACTTAAATAATTAACATTTTTGCCTTAACAATCTAATTAATGACGGAATTGTTGACCGTCGATATCTTTCATACTTACTAGGTACAATTCTGAAATTATATTTATTTTGATTATATCTACTACTAAAACAAGGTTTTCTAGTGATCTGATATTTATTTAACCAATTCTTATATCTATCATGTTTAAGCATTTTCATGCCAAAATTAACCAATAACACATTCCATCTATCTGATAATGAGATTATCCCTAAGCTTTCACAAATTGATGCATAATTGGATCTATTTACATATTTTCTTGTTATTATTGACAACGCTCTTTTTTCTATACCTAAAAGTTTACCCGTTTGTTCCAGTGTTAAGTAATTAGACCAAAGCACACTGCAGTATTCAAGTGTACATCTAATGTGTGCTACATACATTTTCGTAAGCTGGGTTGCAGAAAATCCAAAATATTTTAACCTTCTTAAAATATATAATTTTTTACTCGCTTTACTATACATGTATTCAACATGATCACTCCAATCACATCTTTCATTTACTAGAACACCTAATAATTTGCTAACGCCAGCCTTAGGAATCTCTGAACCATTGACAATAATATTAAAGTTACTGAAACGTTTATCTCTTGATTTGTCAATAATTATCACATTGCTTTTCTTCGGATTCAGGCTCATCTTATTATCTTCTAAACATGTGTTTATATCATTTACATAATTGTTCATTAATGGAACACTGTCATACTTAACAACTTCTGCTATCGACATATCATCCACAAAGGCATTCATGATGTTGTTTTTGCAACCATGTTTTTCATAAAAATTGTTTAATAATTTATCAATTAATATAATGAAGAGGTTAATTGCTATCTTTGATCCTTGTGGTGTGCCGTTACTTAATGG
>JAQIXX010007884.1:0-10303 GCA_034700605.1 Willowsia nigromaculata | reverse complement strand
ACTTTTTAGTCCGTAGACGCCGGGGCGTCTATTAAAGGGGGGCGCGTAATTCCGAAGAGGCGTCTATTTCAGATTTTCCGGTATTTATTCAGGCGTTACAAATTGTGGAGCCAACTAGCCAACTTTAGGTTTTTACACCAAGTGGAAATATTTTGATGATTTTTATAATGCTTTGGGGTCGGTGGGCGTATTTGGTGTCAACAGCTTCAGACATAATTAATCTATAGCATAATAGCATTTAAACCTAAAATTAATCCTTCATTATGGAGGTCTGATGTTAGCTAAATATTTTAGTAAGAGTTTGCATAATTAAAGACCACGATTTCACCGAATATCATGACTTCACATCAAAGTTCACAAATGTAAATGTTCCACAAAGTTTAGCTGTAGCTCATAAAAAAGAATAAAAAAGGAATTTGTTGGAAAACATGTCATAACACAAGTGGGATGTGTAGTTTCAGTTTGAAAAGTGAAATTTTTATTAAAGTTAGAGCATATGTGTAGCTGGCAGCAGAAAGGGACCATTTCGCTTTTCATTTTGTTGCAAACGCGCTTGTCGCAATATCAGTTGGGGTTCATCAATACAGAATACACACCTGTGTATGTAAACACTCTGTACACACAGATCCCAGCTGTAAAAAGCACAGGATGAAACCCAACCCAACTGATATTGCGCACTGCAAGCCGGCAACAAAACAAAAAGGGAAATGATCCCTTTCTATTGCCAGCTACACATATAATGAGTCCTTTAAGTTATGCTTCAGTCAAATTATTAACTTTATAGAGGCAATATTTATCATCTAAATCTGTTTTAACAAAATGGTACTTCTGGGAAATGACGGGTCGCGCTCAAGACATGGGTACTCATGGTGTCAGCTCTTGCATTCTTACAGGCCCTTCCATTTGAGTGGAACTGGAAGACGAAATTCTTCCAAGTTAAATCTCAATCTCAAGGTTCTGTTTATTTACTACGCATAGGTATTTCTTTGTTTTATATTTTGTTTCAAATTTTACAAATTATTGGCACTTGGGAACATTCGTCAACAAAGGTAACAATGCATACAGTAACATTCATGACTGTGAACATTCTGGCTCTAAGCATACAAATGTTTGCATGGGAATACCGAAACGGCATTGTTTACTTGTACAATAACTTAGTTAACTATGAAAAATCTTGGTATTCTACCAGAAAGTCATTTTCAGGAGATTCTTGTAGTACTAGAATATCAGACCTGAGAAAAAAATACACAACTTACCAACTTATGACAAAGCGTCTTCTTCTACTACAAGCGTTTTTTGGATCATCTGTGCCGATTGTATATTCTTTAAATTTGTTACTTAATCCTTGCTACCCAGTTTATGTTGGATTTCTACTCAGCAATCAATGTCAAATTACAAAATTAGGTACAACTGGAATAGGGTGTTGGGACTTAAAAGAGGTTTTAGTAAAATGTCTGATGACTGTAGCATCATACACAACGGCTGGACACCTTGGAATGGGAGCGTGCTACCATTTTGGGGTAGCCTTGTTACTCCATGGTCATATCTTTCGTTCATATATCATTGAAAATACAGTGTATGTAAGCATTTATAGCACAAATTTAAAGCTTTTTGAAACATTAAGCATTGCATCTAAGCCCATAAATATTATACTTTCATTTACAGAGAAATTATGAAGATGAAAAACGTGAACGATAAAACGTATGAAGTCGCTTGGAACATGCGTAAGCTTCAAATACTATTAATACGCTACAGAGAGTGCTACTCGAAAGGCGTCCTTGGTTCTACAATTTTGGGTTTCATTTTCTGCGAAATTCTTTGTCTCTACAACAGTATTAAAGCAGTACAAAATGGAATTTCAATATTCTCTGGAATGTTTATTGTATATGCATGGATTGCTATTGCTGCAGTTTGGGCAGTGGTTTTCTTTCTAGGTGCATTGTCAGATGTGTACAGGGCTTCTCACAGAGCATGTAATGAGGTAAAACAAAATAAAATATTGAGTAATAATAAATGGTTTAAGAAATGGCACAAATCTCTTCCAATACTGAAAATATATTTTGGTGGCTCAAATTACTTGGAACCGCTAACTCCCCTTAATATGGAAAACTTTGTAATCAATCAAACTGTTAGTTTGCTTATTCTGTATTAGTATTTTTTCTCTAGTATTTGAAATTCATGTACCAAATATATAATTCTCTGGCTACTAAAACTATTATGCTGAGCAATAAGTAACCAAGTACGTCACATGTAACACACATATAAAATGTAATGTATTTGCCACAAAGCATTCTGAAATGATCTTACTTTTACGTTAATTAAGCAAAAATGTCAATTTTAAAAAATTAACTTTAACGTTTGTCAATAGTCAGTTGTATTGCCGAGTTTAATAAAAAATGTAATTTTTTTTATGAACATTGCATTTACTTATCAAAGGATTACTTACTTTTATTACATTTTAAACATAGAAATAATTTACATTTTTCAATGTTCATGACTTCACACTTTTACGTCACATAATGAACTCCAGATAATTGAAATTTGCGTATTGAATGACATGAAATATCTGAGCTCTGGACTCTTAAGGTGAGAAAGAAGGCTCTGCAGTAACTTCAATGCATTTTGTGTGTTGACTTACAACGACTGGAATTTGTTTCGGGATCATAAACCAGCCAATTTCCGGTTCCAAATATTCTGATTTCAGTCTCCTTTCATCCGCAGAAAAACTAAATACTGTTAGCAATGATGTGACGCAAAGAAATATCAAATCCCGTGCCATGGGTTCTCCCACGCACTTCCGTTTGCCAGGTTGAAAACAAACGACCGAATCTCTGAGAACCCTTTCCTGAGACTTTCCAGGGTTGTGTAGTGCCTCTGCTTTAAGAAATCTCTCGGGCCTGAAATTTTGGGGATCTCTCCAAATTTCTGGATCGTTGTGCACATGGTATATATTTGGTATTAGAAGAAGTCCCTCTGGAAGTCTGTAATTCTGGAAATTGACCTCTTCTATAAGCCGATGAGTTACTCCCAAAGGCGCTAGTGACGACAGTCGGAAGCTCTCTTGAATTACAGCTTGGGTGTAAGGCATTCTTTAATTTAAAACCAGGAATATTAAGATATGCTTATTTGGAGCATTTATCACGTTCAATTCTCTTGATAACATAAAAAATATCTAGTGCACCTGCTTTTGTCTTTTAAATTTGGATAGCGGCTTTCTCCAACAACTTGTTTTATTTCGTGTTGCACCCGATTCTGGACATGAGGATGTGCCGTCAGATAAAATAGGATCCAATTCAATGCCAGAGCGGTGGTTTCAGCACCACCAATTAGTAAAGCCAATACAGAATGAAAACTATGGTGGTAACCAAGGTTACCAGAAAAGCTGGAAACTTTGTCTCTCATATTTTCTGTATGCACCAGATAAGCTGAAATGATATTGTTGGCTTGCTGCTTTAATCCGCTTTTATTTTCGATTTTTGTGTGCTTCCTAAATTGAGCCTCCAAGAATTCATGTATATCGTTTACAGCTTCTACGTAACCTTTGTACCCCGACCATACGGGTGCAAGATATTTCATCCAGGAGAAAAAACCGAGTCCAGACTTAGAAGCAACTTGAATTGCGTTTCTCCACTTGTCTAGTAAATGACAAAGGATATCTGTTGATACATTATTCTCTCCAGTAATAATAGACCAAATTATTTTCGTTGTTGTCTTCTTTAAAATCTCATGCAAGTAGATGGTTCCATCCATTAAACACATTTCTTCTAGAATGGATTCACACAAATTATGCAATTCTGTCAGAACCATTGACTCAACCTGGGCATTATTTACTAGTCCAAACTTGCGAAGAACCCTAGCACAAAATGTGTGTTGTTCCTTCCAAACGCTTCCTTCTGAATTCCCTACCCCAAAATGACCCCCGTACAAGATATCCATCAATTCTGACCTAAACTTCCCAGTGGCAGCTTGCTTTCCAAATATTTTATTCATCATGGCTGGACAGCTTACAACTAGAGCAGGATTGCCATATCCAATATTGATTGTGTATAGCTTCCCGTACTTTTCAGTCCAACTTGACAGCGTCAATGGAGTGTTCCGAGTAAGCTGAAAAACCGATAAATGGTAACCCACGGGGTCCTGTTTTTGCAGATAAGACGCAAAACTTTTTGAAAGATAGTCAATATTATTTTGCATTTTCCAGTATTTTTATTCAAAACCAGAAAAAGAAATTACCTAGAGGTAGAGCTGGAAAGTGACGTGAGCAGTTTCTGTTCTTGTTGGTGAATAAAATGTAGACCATTATGAATAAAATCAGCGAAGTTAGCAACAATATAACTTGAATGTCAATCATATTTATACTTAAGTATTTTTCGTGTTTATATTTAGGACTAGATTAAGGTAACTTTGAAACGTCAACTTAGTCAACTAGTTGGAGAGAAGAACATCCAATATTTCGATATATTACTATCTAGTAATATTTTTATAGCAGATAAAGTCACAACGTCCGCTGTGTTACAGAATACAGACATTGGCAATTATATAAATGAGCATAATGATGACTTGCGATATTTTTTGTCATTAACGAGAAAGTAAGCAGATTTGTTATTTATACTTGCATGTTGAGCAATATAATGGGATAAACGAAAAACAGATCTACGCAATACTATGCGCATACTTATTCTTTTCCTTTTTATATCTCTATGGGTATAATATCACGTACTTACATGTTTAGCAAACGCATAATTAATGAATTACTGACATGTGGTTAAAAATACTGAGGCAAACAGTTGGTCCTAGTTTACTATGGTTTCTATCATACATAAGAACTTGATTTCCTGTGTACCAGTAGATTAGACCCTTAGGCTTGAATATAATATGAAATCATTGAAAAAACCGGACAAAAACATTTGTTTCTAATTGTTATGTAAGACTTGGCGCAATGGCGCTTTATTAGAAATGCATATTTATACATAGATTCAAGTTTCGTAATCCCCTTTTTAATAGTTATCGTTCATGACGCTAAGTATGAATGTAAAAGTAACACAGAGCAACTTAGAAAATATTTAGGTATTACTTGATTTCGTACCTGACACATGTTTAAGTTCCCCCTAATTTTGAAGATTTTTAGAAAACTCTTTATTGTGTTGTAAAACAACATTATAATGAAATATTTTGACTTTAAAATTTTCACGTGTATCAATCAAACGCACTAAATAAAAAATCCTTTGTATTAAAAGACGGCACTGCCAAATCTTGATAATGCCTAATGCCAGAGCGATTATATGGTGGCATGTTATTACATACTGTAAAAATATATATATTATCGATCGACTACATGCTCATCGCAACGTGATTCTGAGATTATGATTAAAAACCCTGGTAAGTAAAACATTGTTCACAATAGTACTACAACAATACCAACATGAATTTGCAAAATGTAGAGATTCCATTGTAGCAAAAGCAAAACATCATATTATGCTTTTGAAAACTTTGAAAATAAACAAAATATTTTAGCATTCGGTCAGACATTAACCATCATCCATCATCTCATCTCGATAACTGGATTATTTTTATTTTTCCACCAAATTTTTTTACAAATTACTTTCGGATTTTTCTTGTAAACAAAGTAAATCTGCGGGAATATGTAGCTTTCTAAATATGCGATGATATCCACACGAGAAGTATCCACTCAATCTAAGAACTTTCACTGACGCTGGAATACATTCTAAAACTCTAAGTTGGGGAAACCAGAAATTATTGATATGCAGATACTTCAACCCATCAAACTCCCGTAACTCATCCAGGGCATTTTGTGACGCTACACCCCATGGACTACGGTCAGCATCTAGAACGAGTTCTGTGAGATGACTCTTGTAGTTTTTCAGTGGTTCCAGAAATTCGCCCAATTGCGGCTGCCATTGGCATTCTTTCTTCCGAGAAGCCAAAAGAGATACATCATAATACGCAGTAATTACAATAATGATGCTCCTCAGCCTTTTGAAGTATGCATTTGGAGGTAAAATTGAGTTCAGTTGAGTCACAGAAAACAATTCTACTTTCAGTTCCTCCAAATTCGGCATATTTTCCGATCGCCAAAGCGGCATTAGTCCACCGCCATCAGCAAAGCTAATGTAAAGCCTCTTTAGTTGATTCAGATATGGATTCCCAATACGCTGTTGAATGCAGAGAGGTAGTGAACTGTATTCCAGGAATCTCGTCCCCGGTGAAAATTCCAATGACTCGAGATATTCCAATGGCGGTAAGTGGGCGTTGCAATTGTCTGCGATCTCTGCAGCGAGAGTGGATGCAGAAGTAGCATTCATATATTCTCCAGAAACAGATTTAATGATCAGTCTTTTCAAAATTGGTGTCATTTCAAGGTAGGATAGTAAAAGTGAATAAAAGTTTGAAGGGGAGAACCGGGGATTGAAGTCGATAAAGATTTCGAGGATGCTGAGACATTGACCAAATATGCTTAAAAGTTGGAAGACGTTCAGTCTCCATAACTGATTATGTCGATCATACTCCTCATTCCTATCATTGTTTGTTACGTTCCCGTAGTACGAATGGTACTGGAGACGAAGGGTTTTTCCAGGGAATGGATTTCCTCTCGTATTCTGCATGTCGTTCAGAAAACCAATAATGTTTGCAGATTTTGTAAAACTGTACGTGGCATCCTGTACACTTGCATTCCATTGAGAACTTAGGGGCTGCATGCCTGCAGCTAGATATGAGTTATTGGAACTATTTTCCCAGTTGCTATGGTTTCTTAGGTAGTCCAGGTGTTTGCGTAAGTGATGCTGCTCATTTTCCAGAAATTTGTTTGCCGAGTGACTCCACGTTTTGCAGACCTCACGACAGAGTAATAGCTCTGTTCCAGTGAGGTACGGGAAAATTAGTGGGAAAACCTGGAAAGAACAGAAGTAGATGGGTGTTGGATATGAATGATGTGAATAAGAGCTAATGAATTTCTATATTTTAAATAATGTATAAAATACCTCTGGGAACAACCACAGACATTTTGATTGCTCCAAAACATTACGAAACGTGATGCAAACTCTGGAACAATTCAGGATATCCCGTCCACATGATATTAAAGTTTGAGTGTCGGAATTCTCGTAGGCCTGATGTGATTGTAGCTTTTCAAAAATAATTGCCCATATTTCAGGTGCTACGTAATCAACAGGGTTACAATATTCTATTTCTTCCATTGATATGAATCCAGATAAAATTTACTTTAGGGAGATAAATTATTTTAATCAAAATTTTCAATTCAGCAGAACTTATTTCTTCAATTTACAACACGCAGAATATCACCAACAACAAACATGATCGTAAACGGGAGAAAGTCAGCAGGCCAGCAGAAGTCGGCCTTGTTCGGAGCTTCGTTCGTTTCTCACATTCATTTCGTTGTAGTGTTTTGGCTCATGCACGTATGGTACTATTTGGTGCTATGGATGCTGATAAATTTTGTTTTACTTTCAGTCAGACTTTCACTCTCTCACCAAACACCCTCATCACCCCAAATAACTGAACAATGAGAAATTGATAAATGATTGAGTCGCAAACTAACCGAGAGGAAAGTTGCTCTTTCTTACACACGTGTTCCGAATAAATGTTTTGTATTTGTGGCCTTCACATTCACGACTTCCGATGTTATAACTATTTCAATGATTGATCAACTGAATGTATTATTTAAAAGTACGGCTTTATTCTTTAGTTAATCAAGGCGGCACGAGAGCATAAATGCTTCATTTAACATTCAGTCTTCTACCAAGTCTATGTTAATGGAAATATCCCTCACATTGATCAATTTTGGAGAATGAAGTGCACTCTGTACTAAGGTATTGAGTAATGTATATTACATGAAAATGATGTGAAATTCAACTTTGGGGCAAATTGACTAAAATGAGAGTGAGTTGTTTCTACTTCTCTTGTTAGTTGTTCATTGACTGTTCGCTTAATACATCAAAAGCAACAGATATATAAAACTAAAATATTTCTGTGCCAACTCAAAATAGTAATAGTATGGCTTAAAAGAAATGCTTCGCCTTTTGCCTTATGAATTAGTGATGATGCTACGTCAAATCCCAAAACATCATGTTCATGAAGAGCTGATAACATTTTGGTAGTTGATTTGTTTGGCGTAGCATCATCACTTCACTTGTATACAACAAAGGAAATTTAAAAATATAATATCCACTTGCATGAAAGAATAAATGTTTACAATCTCAGATACAAAACACAACAGCCTATTAGTGATACGCTTGTCCCTTTTTTATTGTGACATCTTGTACCCGTTTGTTTGTGTTGTACTGAGGAAAAGTAGATTTACAATATATGCTAATGTTTACATCGGAAACAATTATGATTTATACATATATACCTATGTGAGAATTCACAATTATTAAGCGTTAAAAGAAGTGATTTATTAGACTCTATTCAAATAAAATAAATTGGTAGACTACAAAATTTGAAGGAGTTTTTATTAAATTTGGTTTGTTAAATGACGATTTATTTTCCAAATAAAATTATAGAGTTATACCATGTCATGTGATTATGCTTTAAAAAGATGGCTGATCAGCCTCCATTAAGAAGTAGAAAAAAAATTGGAACCCCACTTACACTTACGTGTGAGTAACTGAAATTCTCTTTTCCCAACAGGAAACCAGCAGAAATAATGAGTTGGTGAGAATACTGATGTTCAATTTTGATCATTCTTTTTCTGAGAGGCCATTAAAACACTGTAACGCTATGTTTTTGCCAAATCCCGTTTCAATGACTGCTACATTGCATGAATTATTTAAATGTGAGTTTTATTTGACTAAATCCTTATGCTTCTTGTATTAGCTTTATTCTATTTTTACAAGCACTTCACGTAATAATTTACTTTGAAAATGCTCGTTACCTTCCAATTAAAAAAATTACATCCACAAAACATAATTAGACTGAAATGTCGACACAATCATACTTTGTATTGTGTCCCTATCAGATATCAAACGAAGAAGTATTTCCTAGAACACTGCAAGTTGCCAGCACTAAAAAAGTAGTATAAAACTTTAAAACAAAAATTTTTTTCCTACATAAATTTGCGCATTCATTTTAGCAGGAATACTAATTATTAGTTTTAGTTAGTCTTAGCACAATAGTTTTTTCCTCTATCAATGGGTAGTGTTTTTAAAAACTCCAGCATTATATGGTAATATGAATCATTTTAAAAATATAAATACCTCCTGAAAAATGCTAACAAGTGGATCGGAAAGTGTTGCACATTGTATCTCACTATAAGGCTTAGTATTCCCCTTATAAAGTTTTTCATTTCTCATGAAGCATTTCGAGGTACAAAATAAATTTAGGTCTTGAAAAGCTTAAAAAAATTTAGTACAGTAGAGAATTCCCGAGAAACTCTCTCAATCAAAATAATTGAAAAGTAAAAACGGTAGTTCTGCTTAGAAACATTAATCCCATTCATACAGTTTTATTTACATTACACAATTCTAGTGAAAAGTTCACATGTCACTACAGGACCATGGAACCATACTTACTAATCGACTATGATTGGTTCAAATTCAGGTGTAAATATTCTAGCATTCCAGTCAATGCTTCACATAGCTTGATACTTACTACATTTACAACAAATTGAAACCCTAGCCTCTTATTGCAAAGCAAACAAGAGACACAAATATGTATACATTTCTCCAAATTTAGTAGAAAGAAATGCGGCGTATCTGCATCATTATAGCTGTATATGCTCATTATAAGTTACTCGGTGCATGTAAAAACAAATTAGGATGGTAAATTTGCACTGCTAATCAAAGAACAAGTATAAAATTTTCATTAAGCCTCCTTTAGATAATTTATTAACGTCTCGAGTCAAGTATGCAAGTTCTAAAATAGATCTCCTGTTACCGAAAACTTTTTCTTGCCAAAAAATCTTAATTCAGTCTAAGTTTACAGCTTTAATCTCAAAGTCTCATAATTCTGCTTGTTAGGTATACATATTAAGTAAAAGTAGAGCAAAGCTAACATGAACTATGCTAAAAATGATAGTTATGTGTATGCTTTCTTGATGGCTTCAGTTTCAATAATATATTGAACGAATCCTAACAAGATTAAATTGCGTTTTGGGTATTTTTCGAAAGTGAAAAAAGCCATAAATGACAGGGTTCATACAGGAATTAGTACAAGCAAACAGAAAAAGTCCCTTTTGTATTCTCTGATCAACCTGCGATGCGGACGATCTGTCAAGCCAGTACCAAATCGACATCACATTGTAGGGTGCCCAGCACATGAAAAATGTCAA
>JAQIXX010007883.1:0-10304 GCA_034700605.1 Willowsia nigromaculata | reverse complement strand
CTTCTGCATGCCTTCTCTCTCTCTCTCCATTCCTCCTACTGCTCGCCTCTCTTTCTACCTATCTAGCCAGCTCTCTAGATTTTCGCTTTGCCAGAGAGGCGCACACGAACTCTACCACCACAACACTTGACTACTATTCAATCTAACACGATGATGATGATGATGATGATGAGCAGCCCAACATAATATAGAGCAGCATAGCATACCGTGCCGTATCAGCGAAAATACTGTCGTGCATAACAATTCTTTAAAATAAACTCTTTTACTACTTGTACAACTTCTTCAACACTTTTTTTCTCGAGAGAGAGAGAGACAGAAAAAAACTAATTCTTTGCTTTACTTGATGCGAGTATAGTAAAAAAACTATCAAGAGAAAAAGTCCTCATCATAAAAATAATATTCATTTCTCGATACACGAACACTAACATCATTATCGTCACGATCGTCAAATATTTAGTGGTGAGGAAGAAGAAGTAGAGAGAAAGAGATCAAGATCAATGTTGTTATTAAATAATTAATTATTAATAACAATAATAATTTAATAATAACCATCAATAGAATTCCTGTAGGATTTCAATTTGTATTCGTGTGAAGGAGAGAAGTCCAACTTTTTTGGTTGAGAAAGCCGTTTTGGTCAAGTGACGACCAAATTGACGGTTTAAAATTAGTAACGAGACAATAGACACAGACACACGCGTGTACTCTCCCTGTACAAGGTCAAGTCAGTGGAGTTTTGAGAAATTAATTGGTTTTTTTAAATGTATAAAGAAGTATTGATAAGCGAGAGAAATTGTATCTCTTGTAATGGTCACAGAGGTGGTGTGAGTTTTTTGTGAGTTGTAAATTGAGTGAGCAAGTTTAAATTTGTTCGCCGTCGTCTGCTGTCGCTTCTCATTGTAATAATAAGTATTCATTATAATATATTATCGTGGTTCAGCCTTGATTTGATTAAGTCTCTAAACATTCGGCGCAGCGAGAGAGAGAAAAAAGGGAGTTGGAGGAGAATAACGGAAGATTTAATATTTTTTATATTGTGGATCGATATCCTCTTGATCCTCTAATCCAGTCACCTGTCGTATCCGCATTGATCACAGCATAAAATTCGTCAGAGATAGAGAGAAAGTTGTAGGAATATTTTTAAAAAAGTAACTGAGCATTGTTGGGTTTCGTAGAGATTGGGTGACCGATTCTACGACAACTTCCACGCGAGTTCCACTCCATAATAATAAGGAAGAGAGAGGAGGAGTGGAGGAGAAACGGAAAGAGAGAGGTTACTTTTACCTTTGGAGCTCTGTCTGTGAAAGTAGTTTTTATACTGGTTTAGGGAAAGAGAATACAGTTTTTAATATAGATTCAGTTTTGATTAGCAGTTTTTTAACGAGAGGAGAGTGAGAGGAGAAGGTTTTTTTCTATCACGTGTCACGTTGAACGTGCTACAGTTAATTTAAGAGTAAGAATTTATGAAAAGGACGAAATATTAATTATAAAGTTATTGAAAATACAACTATATTGTGTTCTTGTCAAACTTCAGCTTTAATTACTGGTAACTTAATATAAATAGCTAGACTGTACCTACAGTTGGTTATTTTTCTTCGAACTCGTGTCCTTAATTTATCGTAGGATTCAAGCAGTTTGTGAAGTGTTAAATTATAGATTTTTATTAGCGTCGGGCTTTTCTTACTACCATACGTTACGTGAGCAGTTATCTTAGCATTTTAATTGCGAGCACAGTTGCTACTGTTGACTCGCGACAGTCATGAAGCCTACGCATATAAAGGGGAAAGGGCAGCGGCCCCATTCTAATAAACAGTAAGTTAAATCGTAGTTTAATTTTTTATGCATCAGCCCATCTAGTCATATGTTGTGGTGAACAGTGAAAATACAGCTTACTCCATGTCCGGCTTACACTGAGTATTTTTATTTACCTTTTGCAGAATTGACGGGAAGGGAAAGTCAGAGGACCCGCATTTCAATTACAATATGACCATCCTGATCGGATGTTCGGCGGAGGTTACAACCCGCGACGGGGAAATCTATGAAGGGATCTATGTGGCGTTTTCCGCAGCTATGGAAATTTTACTTGAGGCTGCTCATTTGGTAACAGATAAAAAAGACGATTCATCGATCGAGAAACACTTTGACGTATTAGTCATTCCGAGTGAAAAGGTTGGCATTTTGACATTATCTTGAAATTTTTAAAACATACTTTTTTAACTTTGACTGATTCGATGACAAAAGTTGATTATTCTCTGCTCCTTGCTAGGCTTAGCTTTGTCCAATGCATGAAACATAAACTAGGCATGACATGAGTCATCGTATTGTGTGTCTGTCTTCGCGTTCGAGTAATTTGTAGACTGGTTCCGTATTTAGGAAGTTGATAAAGAAGGCGTACATCTTAGGCAAAAGCGAATGCTCTACCAACTCACATGGAAAGAAAAAATAAAACTCTTATCAGTTGAGCGATATGAGGAACAAAGAGAAGGATGTGAATGAATGGTCTTTATCTTAGCAGAAAAACATAAAATAAAATTTTCTAGAGAAGATATCTGCTGAAATATAACTAGAATAGGAAAGCACACTTGAAAAATGTTGTCGCATGATGGAAATTAAAAAATGTGCATAGGTACTATGTCTGGGTACTTTGTATCCGCTTTTACTGCTTGCTTTCAGACGGTTCTATATCTGCAATGAATTCATCCCACAGCACACTACACCTATGCTCTCATATATAAATATCACTCAAGTGACAGACATAAGCAACTTTAGATGATTTTGGTGCAAAATATTTATGTGCAACGGTAGATTTGGAAATTGTACGCGTCTCAAAGTTGACAGATTTTAGATTGTCCACTTAGTCTTTGAATAAATATTGAATTGAATGATTCAAACTAGATCCTAGTGTAGTGGGAAACAGGAAGTGAATTCAGACAGGGGATTTATATGTCAAGATATAACATGGATCAAACTATTTTTTCACAGGTTCTATCAATGAAGTGTAAGAACGCAGATTTGACATATCCAACACGTGAATTTGCTACAGACACAGCAATTAGTAGTAGCCGGGGAAGTGGGATGAGGGACAAGGAACTTACGCCTTGGGAGTGTACAGATGACACTCCAGATGAGTTAGCCCTAGACTCGGGGTCTGGAAATGCAGTATGTGTCGTATTTTTAAAAGTTTATACACCATTAAATAAATTTATGGTTTTGGAACCACTCTAACCTAAATTCCCTTTTTTACATTTTGACAGAATGGATGGGAAGCAAAGGACATGTTTAAAAAGAACGAAGAAAAGTATGGTGTTGTTTCAACATTCAATCATGACCTAAGCGGTTATACAACACAAGTCGACAAAAATGACACAGAGTTTAAGCGGCTAGAAGAACAGGCAAACCAGATAGCTCAGGAGATCGAAAAAGGTACTTCATCATGGGAACGTACTCAGGTAGAGAATGGGGATGAGGAGGAGGCGTTTTCCGCAGTGGTTCGTCCTCGGAACAATACATCTAACAGCACTGTCAATAACAATAACAACAATAATACTAGCTCAGTTGCGTAAGTGAAAACATTAAGAAATTCTAATCATATACATTAATTAAAATGCATTTCCGATGGCCAACTTATTGATTCCATGGCGTATTTGTTTTGGTTGTAGTGACAAATATATACCACCTTCTCGAAGGCAGACTAATATGCAGCCGAGTGCTCCACCTCCATCTCAATCGCATCCACCCTCCAACAACAATGGACCATCTCATAATGCAAATAACAATAGCAGTGGACTACCACGGAAGCCGATGTACAATCAAAACCAAAACCCGCGTAACAATTATGGTGCACCCCCAAATGCTGTTTACCACCAGGATAGGAGGAATTTTGATAGTCGGCGTGCTCCTCCACCCAATCAATATGGTAATAGTACGATGCACGGGGATGTACGTCGACCCCCTCCTGGTAGTGAGGACACGGGCCCTCGTCCCCAACGAATGAATAAACAAGTGCCGCTGGACCGGAAAGGTACATATTCGTATGACTTGGATTTAAAATTATCACTTTATCATGGTCAATTATAACATGTAAATCATTACTTTTTTTGTGCCAATAGATCCAACTAAGCTGAAAGAATTTGGCAACACGTTTAGATTACAGTCATCGGATTCGTCTCAGCAACAGATGAGGCGACCTCCACCTCAAGGTAACGCTGCTTCTCCGCAACAGGTAGGAGTAGCTCCTCCTCATGTTATAGCTTCTAATCCAGCACCAACGAGAAACCCAAGTCCGCCATCATCCTCAGCACCGATCTCTTCCAATAAAATTAAAAAGGAGGAGTCTCCTGCCTCTTTGCCACCTTTGATACCTCCAAACAGCGCAACAACAGAACCTGCTAATCCCCCTCCGCCAGACTCGGGTCCACATACTACTTCCAACTCTTCTGCAGCCACAGCTTCTACTTCTACAAGCAGTGCTGTTTCAACTAGTGCGTCTCCCATCACGCCAAGTGTTGCGAATATTTCTGTTAGTGAGAGTACTCCAACGAGTACAAGTAGCATGACCAGTCCCGCTTCTTCAGATAATCAGACACCTAGTTGTGCTGGTGATTCAAAATCTGGTGATGCAGAATCTAAGAAAAAATCCACCTTCACCTTCAATCCTAACGCCAAGGAGTTTAATCCTGCAAAGTTTAGCTCGGTTTGTGTTTATTTTCATTATTATTATTATTACTAATTGACACATTCTGATGTTTGTGTTGCACTTGCACATTAAGCATCCCAACACTTTAAGCCCGTTATATTTATATTTGACTATAAATAATTTTTGTACTCTTCAGAGGTCACCAAGCACTCCTCCTCGACCCCCAAGTACACCAGCGTCAGCAGCAACACCGCAAGTAATGACTGCTCCAGCTATTCATTCATACATGCCTATTTCAATGCAGCCCATTTTGTATGCCCCGGCTCAGCCGTATGCTCCTCAGGAATCGGCAATGACACCTTCCTCTAATTCTTCCACTTCATCTGGTGTAACTACTCCCCGGCATGGGGCCCATAGAAAAGGTTTGTTAAATATATAGACTGTCTCATTTGAACATAAGTGTAGCTAATCTCAATCACAATCAACTGTTTGAAATTCTTCAAACACAAATAATATTATACACTTATTCATTACACTTATATTTGTTTGATTTATCAGGAGGCGTAGTAGGGCTTCCACCTAGGTCAGAGATGACGCCGCCTATTCAGATGACTACTGGACCACCAATTTTAGCACCTGCTGCAACAATCCAAGCAGCGCCTCATCATCATACCCAATATTTTGTCTCTCAAGCACCATATCCCGTAAGTTGATTAACACTGAAGCTTTTGTTTTGAGTATTTTGGTCACGAAATAATTCCAATTGTATCTCAATTGTAGGTAATGAGGCTTTTGCCGCAGGGTACAGCAATGCCCGTATTCCAAACGGAAGGGTCTGGTGGTACCCAAATTCATCCACAAATGCACTACTTACCTCCACCAAACGGAGCCACACCCCCAAATAATGCTGGTCATCAGCAAAATAGCAATCCTCAAAATAATCCTAACGCACCAACGTACGCTCTATTATGCTGAAGATCTGAAAACCTGCATGCCTTTAGTATGTACAGTGATAACAGAGGTTCTTAATAATGATGTTCTGGTTTGTCGCATATTTCACAGGAACGTGGTGCCATCCAATGGTCATGGTTATGGTCAAACAAGCGGTAGTCACAGTGGTAGCCATCATATGGGTTATCCAATTGTAGGAGTTCCCGTAGCTTATGGATTTCCACCCAACGTACCGCCTAATGTCATCCAAGTTCCATATCTTCCTCATCAAGGTGAGTTGAGATCTTCTAGTTATTCTCCTCGGCCCGCCATTATTCGAAATCAATGGGTTAACCCTCAGCCAAAGGATAATCCTTGGTTTCTGTCCCAAACTAGGAGAAGTTGATTACTGTTCTTATTTCTAGTTGCTACGATGCTTTACAGCAGCATATTTTTTCCAATTTTTACACTTTTTATGGTTATTATTATTATTTATCTATTTAGTTTGACTGATTGCGCTACTTTTCTAGTCTTTTATCAGTCACTTTCAAAACATTCGGATTTCTACATAAATTATTTCAAAGCTCTCTTGTAGTTGGTTTATGCATAATTATTCTACTGTAAATAATTTATATGTTCGCCCTTTATTTAGACTTTACAGATTTAAACTAAAAGATTTTCCAGCCGATATTGAAATATTTTTTGAAAAGTTGTTTACAGATAATTCATTGTAGCACACGCGTAATTAAGTTAAACTGTATTAATGTGTAAACTATATTTTGTAAATACTTTGATTAAACCCGAGTCAAATTTGTTGATGGTGCCGTACTTTTCAGTGTTAGTTGATTGTTTTACGATAATGTTTATGTATTTCTCTAACAAGGTAGAATATTTAGGTGTCAGATGAGTTGGGAAAGACAAATTATCGATTCTAAGCTACTTTTAAATTTAAAAAATTCCAGCAATATAAAATTACTTGATGCGACTTGTATTTGTAATTCTTGCTATAAGATGTGACTCACGTATGTAATGTAGCGTGACCATAATATGCTATTTGTCTGGCATTCGCAATGAAGCAACGAAGAAAATATCGTTGTGGTGCCGGCACTGCAGAATCATTGTGTAATTAGTTCGGCAGAGAGCCGCTTACTACATAAGTTAATAAATGAAAGTAGACATTAAAAAGACAAACAAAAGGCGTGGCGTACCAATAATATTGGAACGGGTTGTTTCAAACGTTCATTCTATAGCATGCCAAACAAACATAACTGTTTTGAAAATCCCAATTTTTGCTTGATGTTTATTGAGATGAAAATTTTATGCTAATAGATTATCCAGAATCGATATTTTTTCTATCTCTCAACTTACTGGACCGCTAAATATCTACATCTTGTAAGTATGTATCGTAACGCTGTAATTATTGTTGAGTTGCTTGACACCTTTCCACCAGATTCCCTGCTTGGTTGGAACGTATTACTTATTTATTATTATTTTTATTTATTCATTTTACCTCTATTTTTCAAGAGAGCGATTGAGCTTTCAAAGTATTTTAATTGAGCACGTGCCTTTTTTTCTTGGATCATCTTATGTAATGTATTATTGCAGTGAGTGCCATTGTAAATCACAAACTGCAAACGCAATCGCTGGCTTCTTCTGATGCAATGCTTCAGCATAAAAATTGGAATTTCATAGTTCCATCCAATAATACCCTGATAAGCCCACGGCCTTAGGCTGCTAAGATAGTAAGTTATGTTTTTATTTATTGGAGTAAAAATGGTTGAAATTCAAGCGTTCAAGTTCAATTCTCCACCAGATAACGCGATGACACTGGTTCATTGTCAGCACCCCGGAAAAGCGTTCATTTTAATCAGACTGTATTTTTAGTTTTCTCTATAATTTTTTATCTGACGTTTTCAACCATTTTTCTCAAGACTATCATTTATTTGAAATTTTTTATTGTTTATTTGTTAGCTAGTTAGTTCTATTGGGTTAGACATTTTCAAGCTGGTTTTTCTTCACTGCCTTGCTTTCAATTTTTGGGGGGTTGATTAGAGTAAAAGTAATACACTTGCAGCTTCACACACTAACTTGATAAATAACACTAGCTAGTTCGAAGACACAACTAAAATTCGTTAAAAATATTATGCTCACACTCACATAGCCAAAAAAAACTTTCTCTGTTTGATACACGCAAAAACGTGGGCCTTTGAATCTTAATCTCATACAATTTACAATAAATAAACCTGTAATATGTACATAAGCGTATTTTTTTAAACAAGTAATGAATCCGTATTGACAAAAATTACGGAGACAAGGAAAGGTTCGGAAAAGTTAGGTTTTGTTTCTTTGTTCACAGGCGGCACCACAACCGTCATCCCTCAAAGTCAGTGAAAATTCACAAAATAGGAACGAAAAATTAATTGTCGTCGTGGGAAATTTTCCACCCTTTGAAACGCAGAACAAACAAAATAAAAAAATACATAAAAATAATTAATAATCATAAAAATTTGTGTAATCAAATGGATCATTATCAAAACAAGAATGGAAGAAAAGAAAAGAGTAATTTTATTTCACTAGTAATTTAGAGAATAATTATTAGAGATTTTTCATCTTTAATTCAGATTAAAAAATCGTAAAAAGGTTGTTTTATAATATATTATACAATGTACATGTAAAGTTATTTTATTATTGCTGTTGTTGTTTTTCTCGCTCCGTTATACGATTTATTTTTTGTTGCATTTTAATTCATTATTTGGTTTCCTTGATTCATAATTATTTATCGTTTGCACTACTCCCTTTGCCAAATATTATCTACTATACATTATCATAAGTTTTTCATATCATTGATGATATTCATTATTAGTGCTGCTAATGATTTGGTTCTATAGCATACCAGCGATTCGGCATAATATCTTTTTATTTGACTTTCTTCATTAGTTCGCTGCATCGTCTTCAGTTGTATGTAAATTGTTTTCACGTGTAAATTACATATTATGATACACAGTCTGGTCGGTGATTACTATAATTTATCATGCGTGTATTATGACAATGACTCAAAAGAAAAATATTTTTCTTCTGTTTACCATGGTTTATTTAGATCATTCAGCCCATCCCTCGGCTCATGCAGGTGACATGAAATTCAAGAGGGGTCTTGTACGAAAGAAAGACGCACCGCAATAGCTTTTCAGATATAATTATACATAGAGTAATTATTGCTAAAGAAAAGTATTTCATGTAAAGCCCTTATTTTCTCTAGCCTTCCTTTCTCATCGTTTTTTTCAAGAACAGAGATCATATTTAATACAATTTTTTACTTGTCCAGAAGACGAGGCATTGAGTGGACGTTTTTTATCATTTCGCATTTTTATTATCACATCTGGCGTCACCAATACGTCTTCTGAAAGTGATGACGATATGAAAAATATTGATAGTGATGATAATGACTATATACTGCCTCGAACACTTAAGAATAACGATGGTTACTTAACTATTCAAATGTAATTATCGTTATGTTAAAGGACTATTTACTACTGTGTACATGGTGTAGGTGTAAAGGGGATGCATTTGATACTATACATAATCTGCGATGTGACGTTATAAATATTTATTGTTACTTCGTAAACACGCCATATTATATATACTACCTTTTCATACAACGACGATGATACGCAAAAAAGGTACGAATGACAGACAACTAAATATCTCTTGATTTCTACTTTTTATTTTATTTTACAGATAAAATCGGCGAAGCTTTGAAATAAGTGTCAATGCTACTACAAGATATTATAGTATTAGGAAATCATACAATTAAATAAGAAAAAATGAAATTAGTTAGCTGGATCCTAGCTATGCTCGTAAAAGTATGAATGCTATGTACTTCCACTGATTTGGGAGAGATAAAACAAGACGTGAAATGCAGGACACAGAACATTATTGATCAATGATAAATCATTCTTTTTTGACTTGACGCAAAAAAATATTATGCTTTTTCTTCGTAATGAGTACAAGTTGCAAAGGCATCGTCGACAGTATTAATTCCAATGACTATATGATCTTTTAAACATGAAAAATTTCTCGATTTCATAGATTTTTGTAGTAGGTAAAGTATTTCTGCATTGAAAAATGTTGAATGTGATGCCATTTTCGTTCTGCGTGGTTCTAAATTCATTAGAATATTGGTTGGTTTTTCATTTGAGGTTTAAAACAATTTTCATAATGTTATATTTTTTCTGATTGTAACTGATTGGAAAACGTAACGGAAAAACAATAAAAATTGCTTCAGTCAGTCAATCCCCTTGTAATAGTCACAAATCGTCAAATTAATTTTCATAATTCGAGCACTTATCATTAAAATGGTGTAGGACACATTGACCACACGTATAGTTAAGTCATACTGGAGAAAATGTAACCGCCATTTGTTAAAGATGCCGTGTCGACGAGACCTCCAAAAATAACAACACACGTGAATCACAGAGTACAGTACACGTTTTAAACAGTTGCTCAACGTACGATTTATTGAAACCAAATACCAAATGACCGTAACATTCGCTAAACATACAAACAAGGAAACAAAAGTTAACAACAAAAATGGTAAACATTAAACGAATCATGATGTACTCAGGCAGGATCCACGCCAAGATGTCATCATACATAATTCACTTCTCCAACATAAAGGTCCCAAATGAATGCATAAAGTCCATTACAAGAAATGGAGTAATTTGTTGAGCTTCTGGTTGGCGTG
>JAQIXX010007882.1:0-10304 GCA_034700605.1 Willowsia nigromaculata | reverse complement strand
ATGGGGGAGGTGGAGTAAAGATTCTTGGCCATGTTGGGGTATTGTGAGCCTTGACCAGTGAACAGGAAGCACAATTGACTTCCTGTTGACTGCACATCTGCGTGTTTGTAGCTTTTATTCCGGATGATTTTAGCTGCCTGTGTGAAATCTTTTGCAATGAGAACTGCTCTGTGATTGAAAGTTGATCTTCCTACGTTGGCTGAGTATGCGAAATTTGCAAAATCCAGCCCACTGTCCCTTTCAGCCTGTTCTGAGAAAATTCTCTCGTATTTTCGCAGCAATTCATCAAGCGACTCTTGACATTTTGCGGAAATTTTCATGATGTGGAGTGGTCGTTCCTGGTGGAAGTTCACTTTTTCTTTTGGGATTTCAGGCGCTTCTTGGATGATAGCGTGTCCATCTGTACCGGAAATGCCGAAAGAGCTGACTCCTGCCAATTTTGGTATCCTTTCATGCTTTGGCCATGGCAGGGCGGAAAGTGGTATCTGAGCAGGGATCGTGTCTAGATTTATCTCAGGATTGATAGTATTCAGATTCAGATGCTTTGGAATAGTTTCATTTTTCATGGATAGAAGCACTTTGATGATGCCCGTGAGACCAGACACGGATTCCGTATGCCCCACATTTGTCTTCACAGAACCAATTACTAGCGGGTGTTTTCTTCCATTCTTGGCGTATGCCTTCGTTATTGCTGCCACTTCCAATGGATCCCCCACAGGAGTTCCAGTGCCATGAGTCTCCACGTAGTCCACATCTCTGGGGTCAACACCGGCGTCCTTCAATGCTAATTCCATTGCCAGACTTTCACAGTGAATGGTTGGAGTTCCAATACTCTTGCTGACGCCTTCTTGAGTGACCGCTGTGCCACGAATCAATCCCCATATTTTATTTTCATCTTTGAGTGCGTCCGAATAGCGTTTGAGGATTAGTACAGCACATCCTTCTGCACGACCGAATCCTAAAATATGAAGATGACAATTTGTAAAGGAATTCATTATTACCTAGTTATTGGGCAAAATCAAAATCATAATTCTTATTCATTGTACCATCTGCGTTCGCATCAAATGTTTTACAGCGTCCATTTTGTGCCACGATGAAATTCATTGCTGACTGATCTTGTGGATGTAGAAGTAGATTCACTCCACATGCCATGGCTAAATTGGATTCCCCATTTCGCAAGCTTTTGCACGCCATGTGAACGGCAACAATTGCTGAGAAACAGCCTGATTCTGTGGCAATGCTGGGTCCTGTCGTTCCATAGAAATGTGACAAGCGAGATGCCTCAGACGCCAGCGAGTTTCCCATATAAATTCGGAAGAAGTCGACATCTGAGCTCCTCACACAAATGTCTTTATAGTCATAGATCCAGGATCCCACAAAGACGCCAGCCTGAGTTCCATGAAGCTTGAGGGGGTCAATCATCCCATCCTCCAAAGCCTCCCATGAGACTTCATGAAGGAGCCGTTGTTGAGGGTCAAGAAATACCGCTTCCTTTGGCGGCAGGCCAAAAAACTTGGCATCAAACTCGTCCACAGGAACTGTGAGGAATCCAGCTTCAAAATGGCGATCCTTGCATGTCACTACTGTATGTTCATGTGACCACCTGAATGGGGGCACCGGAGTAATTGCTTCTTTTCCGTTGGCCAACAAATCCCAAAATTCATCCACATTATTTCCACCAGGTAGTCGGAAGCTCATACCAACAATGGCGATCGGCTCATTTTCAAAGTGGTCTTCAATCATAATTGAGCCACCACGAAAAGAGTACTTTGCTACATCGGCATAGATTTGGAGGCAACGCTCTACAGCAAACTGACAGAAAATTACTCATGTTACCGTCATTTAAAAGAGGATAAATAGAAAATTAAAATATATACACAAACCTTTTCCACGAAGCCCAGCAAAGTGACTTTTGACATTAGTATGTCATGTGGAAAGTCCAGAGGGTGACCATTATTAAAATTAGCAATACACATATCCATTTCCATACTTTCAAAATATTTGGAAGTGAAACAATACAAACAGTTTTTATCTCTATTTAAATTGTACTTTTATTTGCATTAGAAACGTCTCAAATATGTACCTTTTGTAGTTGTGATTAGCCAGGTCAATACTGAAATGAAATTTACCATCCAGTATTTGTAAATTTGGAACTGTACTTATCCACAGATTAAAGTAGTCGTGGAAACTTTGTGCTAAATATCATATAAATTGTCATAATTAAAAAAATGATTACGATTTAAATGAAATTTTAGGCTGATAAATCATGATTTTTTAAATTAAAAAACGGTTTAAGCTCTTTAAAATCACCGTTTCCACAAGCAATATTCTCGCCATGAGCCAGCTTCTCGAACGCTTGATTGGTATTAAGAGATGGTACGAAAACGTACACATTTGAATCAAATGTATTGTCTTCATTTTTGTAAGCTGCGAATGTGGAATACTTTTTGAATATCTCATCACAATCTCTCAAAACCTATGAGAAGCAATAAGCAGACATGGATTTTCATAAAGTTTTAGCATGTTCAATGAAATCGAATGAATTTATTTTCTTCGTTTTTACCAGTGCGTTTGGTGATATGTAAACGCACTTATTGAAGAGCATCAGAGAGAATGCTTGCACTTTAGCATAATCTTCTAAACTCAACCCGTTGGGAAAATCTTGGTCCAGGAGGACAACAAGATCAAACGCCTCTTTTAAATTTTCCCTGTAAATTACATATTTAAATAATTTTTGCAAAATTTAAAAATAAAAGTATCTAATTAAGTATTGAGTTTGAACCTTTGAACCTATACCTTAATTGTTTTGATACAGATTTTGTAGTAAAAACCACCAATTTTTTGGTAGTCCTTACAAGACGAAGGGATCTTGACAAAAGAATGGCCTTGTCAACAATTTTATCTTCCACAGCCGAGGTGATCCATGCTTGGGTCCCCTCTGAAATTTATTTAGCAAATAAAAAATTAGTAGCAATTTGAATAAAAAAGAAAATTAAGATTCATCCAAAAGAACAAAATCCATTAATATTTTTTATAAACCTAACAATTCAAAAACTTAGAATGTATTTTAATTATTTTTCTATTTTACTTGAAAATACTTCTGATAAAATATTCTCAGATTAATTTCATTTTTTCTGTTTTTATGAAAATATTCGAAATTAAACCCACTTATTTATTAAAAACTTACTCATTTTCGCTAAAGTATAGAAAGCCCTTAATTTCTGAGCAAGCTTCTACTTTTCTGAGCGATGATGGATCTTTCCAAATGATACAATACGCTATTGTTTGTGACACTACAAAACATAATAATAGACTGATATAGGGATCCACATTTCTCGACCTATTTATATCAAACATGAGCATTCAGGTTTAAAACGGGCTTGCAGAAATCATTCATTATTTCCTTAAATTCCTCCAAGTCAATATATGCACAACTTTTATACTATATAAGCATATGTGAATAAAAATTCCAGATAAAAAAGTAACTTGTGGTCATCGAAATAATTACCACTAAGGTAACATAACAATTAGAGGAAAATTTGACTAAAATAATAACTCAATTAAACTGGAATGTTATTTCAATGCTTAAAAACCTTCCTCGGATTATGTTTGTGATCACATGGTTGATAGCAACGAGTTCGCCTTTTAACAATGTTAGACGGAATTACATAATATTTTATTGAGACGAACGAATGAATGGATATGCAGGAATTATTCATGCTTAAAACCAATAATATTTTGATAAACTATTTTGAGGAAAAAAGAACTGCAGTTCCCTCCCACTAACGCATGTTCAATTTCGTTGTTTGTGTAAGGAAAAATTTCGTACAAATAGAAATTAGGATTACAATCTTTAATAGAAATACTTTTCTGTTTGTTGACGAGAAAAACAAGGATATTCCAGCATTTTTTCCGATTTCCAAAGTTGTCCACGAAAGAACGACTTAAGTTTTCTTGTTCATAGAACACTTATCCATCGCATGTGGTTTATTGGATAAGGAGTATGAAGTTATTAAAAGATGAAATATTTTATAAGACTTTTCCTCATTCTCCTCCCTTTTCTGATAGATATTTTAAACAACTTTTGAACAGAGGTTTTTCATTTCCAAATGTCAGAAACATGAAGGCCATTAGTGATCATCTTATGATAACTCCTTTTATAAATACTGCTTGATGAACGCATTTTTACTGTGAGAACATTATCAATCAACTTTGCTTTGAAGTCAGTGTCAATGCTGTTTCGAATGAAACTGGGTCAAGAGCAAACGCAGCCACAAAGTTCCCCAAAACTGTGATCACTAACGACAATGAAATGAAGGTCCAAGCATGGCGACACTCCCCAAGACTTCCAAAATTTGAGAAGGTAGTACCGAAATCTTATTGTTTGTATTCTTCAATGATGGAAGAGTTTTCGCTAAAAATCCGTCTAGTAATATGGCATATTTGTCAATTTTGCTCTACCATCTTTTGATGGGTGACATTTTTGACGTGTCATCGACCTGTGATATATAATTTGATTTAATAAATCTTATATTTGCCACTTCAGCATTATGGAAAGTATGAAGAAGGTGGTTTTAGGCATTACGTTGTACTACATTTTTATTACAACTTTCAAGGTTATTTGTCTGTTTTCCAGCTCGCAATGCATCACACGACTAAGTCACTCTTAACGCATTTTTAAATTCTTTTAAAAACTTTGTGTCGGAATGATCATCCGATTGTTGCATAATTTTATGTTATTCTTATCATTCAACCACTTCCTGTTAATGTGCTCTACAAACAGTGCACAGTACCAAACTCTATTTTTTACGCACAAAAGAAACTCCAAAACACTGTGAGAAAAGTTCAGATAAACTTTATCTACCCAAATGTGTCACAAAATTTTCTCATGCTAGTTTAAATCTCAGTAAAGTTTTGGGTATTTAAAGTTTTTTAAGTCATTAAAAATTCAAGAGTTTGCTTTTCTCGTGATAAAACTAGAATACTATGTAAAGCAATTACTTGATGTGCTAGTAAGCATTTAAAAAGTTATTTTCGCACTTTACAGAAATACCAAAGAGTAAGTTTGACGTTGATTCATTTCTTAGTGGAGTACACATGATGTGTGCTTCAGCATTTTACAATCTTGCATTCGTTCTTGCTAAAAATTATACCGACCGGAAAAATCTCGTAAAATGACGAAAAATACAATTAAATTTGAAATTTAGGTTGTTTCTGGAAAAACCTTGTGAAATTCGTGTGAGTATTTTCTGAAATGCCTAAAATGCTTTTGGTTGACTTACGTCTGCAACTAAAAAGTCACGTGACTATTTTGACCACAAAACTTTTTTGACATAATTTACGTAAGTTTGTTCTAGTCGCGTTTTGTTAATTAGTTACTTATGAAAACTGAATATTTCGCAATATTCTGATCAAATCTACGTGACTATTTTAACTACAAAACTTTTTTGACATAATTTACGTAAGCTTGCTCCAGTCGCGTTTCCGTGAATGAGGTACTTATGAAAACTGTAGATTTTGAACCATTCTGATCAAATCTATCAAATGCTATTTATATGTAATTAAGTATTGCTGTCTATTATTCTGTATGCTTGGTAGCATACAAATCCATATAATTAGTAGGTTTTTTATTCACGTGGACACAACCAATATGTTAAGATGTACATATTTGATAGCAGAAGTGAGCAGTTTAACAGCATTACCGCATCCCTTTCAACTTCCTGTCGACTTGTTTTTTTATTCAGAGAAGATGCTTTATTCTCACGACAACTCTGTTTCTATTGCAATTTTTGATTTTAGGGGAAAATCTTGTTAAAAAGTTGCAAGTTTCGACTTACTGTTTTTTAAAGTGAATTCCTGAAGTGTTTTTTAAATGCTGCAAGGAATCTATGAGATGAACACAGAGCATTTAAGTTTCTAAATATCCGAAGTAAAATGCGGTCCCATAAAGTGCTAAACAAATACATAGTATATTCTTGAGTTATGTGAACTTCCAATAAATATTTCTCAGTACTTGTTTGTTCAGGTAAAAGTGAATGTGTATAGTAAAAGAATACATGAATAACTACTTGAATCACATATTATTATGCATTTGATGCACCCTGCCAATAATGTTTACATCATATGATTCATTATTAAATCATGATTCATGAGTATGAATGCAAATAGATTTGTTACTTTTTTTAATAATAATGATAAAACCGAGTAGGTTGTACAGTGATTAAAAGTAGATTTTTTGAAAAGATAGTTAGAAATTCTTAGGTAGTTTTAACTAGCCTCCAGCAGGGCGTGTACTCTGAGTTTTTAAATATAAAATATAGTTCCTTTAATACAAATATAATATAAATCGAGCTTTGTCGTTCAAATGACAAAAACTGGTTTAATATCATTCATAATTCCAAAGCTAATTAAATCAACCTCTTTTAAACTTTTCGCTCATAAAAGTTTTCCCAGTTTGTAGAATGAAGTAACAATATTAAAAACTAGATATTCTAAACATTCTATAAAATTTTTAATGGAGAATCTAGTCTCTCTGCATCATAAAATTTTATAGCTCTCTATAAAAACGCCCCTTAAAAAGTCATGGCTTAAGTAAATGCTTTAAAAGTCTGTTTTTAACATTAAAACCCTTTATGACATTCTCCTCCATACATAAAAATTTACCTGTGAACCGACTTTCAACTTTTAGTAGCCTTGATAGTACTACGAGTAGATTTACAGCAGCTGAAAATTACACATATTTATTTTAGATGAAGATAAAATACGAAATATACCTACGAAAACTACAAAAAGTAGCAAATATGTAAATTTTATGGAGCACGACAGAAATATCGTGTAAAAATTTTGCTAGAAGAGAACGCATTTATGACATGATTTGTTCATGTTTCAAATGAATTGTACATGGACAAATCAAATGATAAAACAATTTGCAAAATTCTGGATTCTCCAACTTTTAATTACCATGGGCCTTAACTACGTTTTTCTGCTAAACCCGAAAAACGTTGATGCTCAAGCCAAGTTTTTTCTACACTTTTTTGCGTGGTTAAATAACTTTCCTTATCCAGTCTTAAAATAATATGCAAGTTGATATTGCATGAAATCTATAAATATTGTTAGAGTTTGGCTTAACCTTTAGAACACAGGTTTTAAAATCCCACTATATTAACAAAAGAATGTCACCTTAATCTCAATCTCATCCAATGCAACCTTAACATGCGGAAAATCTTTTGAATGGTTTCGAAGGAGAAAAAGATGAAAGAACCGATAAAAACCGGGTGATCCCCGTTAAGTCTCAATCTTCCCAGACGAGAGACTTTTTTGTCTGTTTCAATGAGATCTCACTTTTCAACCAGTTTACATAACACTTTTAGTTTTTAATGAAGTCAAGAGATTGTTGACATGACCGGATGCTTAACTATCGTGAGAAATTCGGGAAAAGATAAAAAATGCCCAGTGCTATCACTCCATCTGCTTATACTGTCATCAAGAATGAAAACTTGTTTATCATAATCAAATCAACACAACTAAATTTCATTTTCTTGAGCACTGAGCAAACAAAACATGTATCATCCATTTCATAGCTTTTCTCTCATTTCCACTTGAAGTACTCAACATTCCTTCCTGCCAATTCATTTCTTTCTTGCTTTAATATTTTTTTGAATCAAAATGCATAAACAGCTTTACATGACGCCTACTAATGAGCCTGAGCAACAAAGGATATAAATAGATCCCAGAATGGTCATTGCCTCTATCACTCGTCCATCTCTCTTCTGTGAAGTGTCACACCTTTATCATCCCTACTTATCCATTTGTCAGATTGGAAATTCGTAAAAAGTTTTCAGATTTTTGCATCTTTAAGGAAGAATGAGTAAGATTCCATATTTTTTGCATAAATCTAAATATTTCATTAATTTTTAATTATAGACCATTTAAAGTGAAATAAATAATTGTGAAATATGGAGGTGGTCATTGGATGGAAAGTACTGGAGTTAGGAAAGCAAAATTTTAAGATAAAATAATTCGTTGCGCATAAATAAAAATATGATTATTAACGAGGCAAGCTAAGCAGCTGAAAATCCCATGCATTTACAAAATTAAGTAGGAAAATTGGAAGATATTGACGTAAGCCGAAAGACTAAACAAATTTATTGTTTATTAAAACTTTGTTTCCAAGACTTTTTGTTTAAAATTGTTTTCATGATGAACAAACGAGAGATAATTGCTCTAAAGTTCAGTGTAAATTATTGGCATAAAGATTTATCGAGCAATTACATTTTTTCTCAGTGGCAATTTTCTCTAATTATTCCACTCCGCTATATGCATTTTATTTTTTCCTAAGCTTCTTAATATTATCTCATTAAAAACGTGTAAAAACCCCCGGTAAACCAAATGTTTTTAGTCCTCTGCTTTTAATCATATAATTCTTAATGATTGGTTCATTCAAATCATCTCACCCGGAGATTGCACATATTATGTGAGAAATTGGGGAAGAAACACGTAAAATATTAGCCAAAATTTACCTGCTTAGTGTCAAATCGTAAAGAACTTTACATAATCTACTTAGCATGCATTTTAGGTACTAATCAAAACAAATGACTACACTTATCCTTAAATGCACTTGGGATTCCTGCGTAGCCATTAATTTATCTTGGTTTCTCATCAAGTTTTAAGTTTTCATAACGAATTTTAATGACGCCCGCAAATCTACATTCGGGCAACGAAGTACATAAATATGCCCTTCTAAGATCAATGCGGTTATCAGTGAACCACTTCCTCTCTAAGTGTTCAACTCAATACTTCTCCAACTGTCAATTTTAAAAATTAATTTTTCAAATTTTTCAGCAGGAATGAGTAAGGGTTTAGGCGTCAAATAAGCTTAAATGTAATTTGTTCAAACGATTAATTGATTTCCTGATTACCAGCGATTTCAGGAGGAGTTCAAGCATGGATCACCTCGGCTGTGGAAGATAAGCTTGTCGATAAGGCGATCGTTTTAGCGTGGTCCCTTCGTCGAGTGAGGAGTGCAAAGAAAATTGCTGTTTTTACCACTTCTGCAGTCTCCAAGCAAAAAAGGTAAGGTAAACATTTTTATGCATGAAAGATTTGATGATAAAAAATGTCATTTAAAAATTCATAATATTTCCACAGGGAGAAGCTGAAAGGGGTTTTCGATTTGGTTCTGCTTCTCGAGCAAGAGGTTCCAAACGGATTGAGCCTCGAGGACTATGCTAAAGTCCAAGGATTTTCTCTCCTGCTTTTCAATAAGTGTGTTTACTTATCACCAAATACACTGGTAAGATAAGTTTTTTGGCATCTGAATAAAAAATTTTTAAGTTAAGTACATTATGAATACGTATTTTGATTTGGGCCGCAGGTGTTGAAAAACTGTGACGAGATTTTCGAGAAGTACACCAATTTTGCAGCGTACCGACGAGGGAATGAAGTGGATTCAAGCGTTTTCATTTTCATACCATCCCTTGAACAGGGTGAAGCTTTGGAGAAGGTGCTTCATCATGTGGACCAGGTTGATGGAGAAACAAGAGGTGAGATAATTATGTTACAAAAATATTTTTCATAAGATTCCAATTAGCAGCAATATTTGTTATTTAATATTATTCAATATTATAGTGGGTGATTTCTCCAAATATTTTAATCTGTGGATCCAAAACCACATCCCAAATTTTCAAATGCTGGCTGGCAGATTCAACTCGATAATTAATCTGGATAATTATGATGACAAAAGGTATGGAAAACAATTAGA
The DNA here is from genome assembly GCA_034700605.1 of Willowsia nigromaculata. Classification (NCBI taxonomy): domain Eukaryota; kingdom Metazoa; phylum Arthropoda; class Collembola; order Entomobryomorpha; family Entomobryidae; genus Willowsia; species Willowsia nigromaculata. The sequence continues at coordinate 544 of JAQIXX010007882.1, read as the reverse complement.
AAAAAATGACTACTTTAAAATATATAGTTGTTATAAAATATTTTCCGTTTTTGATTTTTGTTTATCTTGAAGTATGGAAGTAGATATTGTCATTGCTAACTTTAAACAAGTTCATCCCTTGGATTTGTCAAATGACATGGTCATGTCAAAAATGGCAAATTTGGGTTCAGTGGAAAAGGTATTTGGTATTTTAACTTACAAAATACATTTGTGAAATATTTTTGCATATAAAAATTGTGTTTCATGTTTCAGTTTGCTGTGGAACGTTGCCTCCAAATCTACACGGGCGAAGTAAAGGACAAAACTCAGGTGAGTTAATTAAGAATATGAAACTGATCATGAAGATGACATGACTCTGTAGGAGACAATTATTTAGCTATATTATTAATTAAAAACAGGCCCTCGTCCTGCAGCGAAATTTGTTAAAGCACAACTATGAAAATGAGCCAATCGCCATTGTTGGAATGAGCTTCCGACTTCCTGGGGGAAACAATGAGGATGAATTTTGGGATTTGTTGGCCAACGGAAAAGAAGCAATTACTCC
>JAQIXX010007881.1:0-10305 GCA_034700605.1 Willowsia nigromaculata | reverse complement strand
GTAATTTGCCGCGCCTCACTCACTATATATGACTGTTGCTTCATTTGGCCCCATTTGTTGTCATTCATGCATGCTGGAACAACCAAACAGGGCAATTTTTTTTTTAAAAGTCATATGTTCTGTGTGAGGCGCGGGAAATTACTTATACTTCTGGCTTCTGTACATAGAAAGATATGCACTGTTGTACATGTGGTAGTCTATAGAGTTCATTATTTGACGGGGCCTCCATTTGGGAGCGGCGTCTAAGAGCATGTGTGGACTTTTTACTCCGTAGACGCCGGGGCGTTTATTTGGGAGGGGCTAGTAATTGGAAGAGGGCGTTTAATTAGAAATTTACGGTATATGCACCAATGCCACAAACGAGAGAATACGGCTAATATGAAAGTTAAGAACGGGTAGGATAATCTTACTAAAGTATGTATTATCAATTGAAGAACCACAAGACTATCCCTCCGAGACTGGTCTCTTTCTTGTATCTTTTCCATATTGGTGGTTTCCGGTGACACCATAGATGAATGTGCAGTGTTAATCCGTTAGAAAACGTACATTCATCTATGCAGTGACACGATGTATGGTTAGAACAACTGATCCGTAGGAATGCAACAAAATGGTGTTGATTTTAAATGATTGATCTTGGTTATTTGTTTCATATTTTTTGTTTAGATGCAGTTTGTAATTTGTATTTATAAGTAATTATGAATGACCTCAAATGATATTGCACTTCTGTAAACGCTAGATATTGTACAAGTGTATGAAAAACAAATTTAGTTTGTATACGAGCAATACATCATCGACTTGATATGAGGCAAATTTATTGGAAATTGTAATTTTAGTGGGATTTTTCCTAGAAGTTTAAAAATAAGAACTTACAATTAGTGGATATTAATGAAAAATGTACCGGTACCGGAAAAATGTATTGGATTTAAATTTCCTCTAGACCAATAACGATTTCCGCGTCTTGATCGTTAATTTTATTACATGACACCGACTCTGAAATGCATCTGTAATTTGGGTTTTTTTTTATATGCAAAGCGAGGACATACATATAACGGCTAACGACAACGAGAGGAAGTGAATCCTACAGAATACAGAAGAATGCATCGGTAGGTAATATTGTTCGAGTATATAGTGCTCATCATGTGATTCATACGATATTATACTCTTGACTCTTGTGAGATTTAGCAAGCTAAACATTTTACTTCGCAACTTTCTGCAGTAATTACACGGTTGTGCCGGCGTAAGTTTTCAGATTTACTCCTTCATAAGGCTCATCCAAAATTTGAAAGTATGCAATTCACAATAAAATCCAAGAATAGAGAAAACTATTAATCAAATGGCATTCAATAAACTTTGCAAGGTTATTTTGCCCGTGACCAATATATCGCTTGCGACATTTACGACATTAGATGATAACCCAGAAAATTTAATGTCTTTCAAAGGGAACGTTATTGGAAAATGAGAATTGAAGCTGGTGAGCTACTTTACGACTACGACACATGCACTCCTTTGAGGGATGCATTAATCTGATGTCAAGCACATGGAATACTTTCAGACTTTCTTCTGATGGTCAAAATTGTGATTGAGTTATATCTCTGCACTTAAGTGCTGCCGGCTGTTGAGCAACATCATTTTTGGCAACATATCAGTTCCAGTGAAATATCTAATTAAATTATATTTTGCTATAACTTGCACTAATTTATAGCTTTATCAGTTTCCATTCATAAAAGAAGAATTGAAAGTAAATTATGATGTTGGCAATCGTCAATACAAAAATCATTATTAAGGTAGTATTCGACCGTATAATCGTATAACCTTCAAGTTATCAAGAACGTATTTGTGCTCAATTAATTAAATTGCAGCATGAGTAATTTTTCATGAAATTGCTATTTCTTTCATTGTTTGTCTCATCATGATTTTTATTACATATAAGTATTTGTAGTTACACCAAGGTTGAAGTTGTAAAGATGACAGATTCTTGAAAGCCGATATTCCGAAAAAGGTGGATTGTTCAGTGTCAGCCCAGCAAACCTTTTTTTTTTGTCCTCCGAAAAAACCATTCATATTGCCTACATACAATTTTCTGCCTTTTATCCAGACATGGAATAAGGAAGCTGCGTTGATGTTCAAGTACTTCAATAAAATTGTTTGATTACTTGAGTTGGCGAACAACGACATAATGCATAGCATATCACGAGCTTTGGTTCAGCAGATATTTTTTATTTGTTACAAATAATAAAAAGTGAAACTGTGGGTTCTACCTTTTATAAAAGTTTATTTCTTCTGTAGTATGCAATAGTGAGCAGAAATGGAAGAGTTAAATGGAAAGAACAGACTGAAACCTTTTAACGGTTTCTTGTGGAACATATTGGGCTGCTCATTCACCACAAAATCCAACTACAACACTAATAATGTAATATTACATCTACGTTTATATGCATTGTCTCAAAAAACCAAAACTTTTAACATGTCACAACAAGAGTTTCTGCTGACTTGCCTTAAGCCTTTACTACTCGTCGACTATTTTTTGAGGTTGTATTCATACTGGAATGGAAGTGCAAGTAGGACCAACCAAACCGCAGTAATAACTTCTAAAGGGTGAGTGGATATAAAAATAGCAAGTTTCTGTACGTAACAAATTGGGTCGAGTTTGAATTATTTTTTCACAGGAAAGTTGTGAATTATTGATTCGATTAAAGGGCCTTTTGTTTTAAGAATTGAGAGTAATATAGCTTTATACATTTCCGTAATTCGTAAAAGTACTACGAGAACTCAAATGAATCTGGCACAGATCTTTTATTATGTTATTTTGTGTGACAATGTACTCAGAGCTCAGATTACATACGTTTCAACTTTACTTTGCCGCGCAATTGTTTTTATTACATATTGTACATAGAGTTGACTTTTTTCTAGCGTGTACACATCCGAAAGACCCTTTGGTCATAAAAAAATCGGGTTGATTTAATCCGAGTTAAAGTATGATCAAACGGGCTCACAAGTACACTGGATCAGTAACTTTTACAAATTTAAAATCTTAATAAGAACTTTATAAGCAACCGGTTATTAATAAAAAAAACTTTTATAACGTTGAAATGATTGTATCGTAATAATACGACTAAATATATTCAATATTATGAATTTCAATGGAAGACCTTTCATTTAGGGTAACGGAAACAATTCTCCTTTTAATCTGCCAATTTGTCGGACATAATTGAAACCAAGAAAAAACAAACGAAACGAGCTCTTTGAGAAAAGTTCGAAAGTTCAACTTGGACAATTATTTCATATACAGTTTATTAAATACATATCAAAAGCAGAAGTCATCGATCCTATCAACATTACGGAACGGTGCAGACAAACTTTCTCCTTTCTTTATTACGCTTAAAACCAGTGTATTAATCTGTATTTTTCAGAATTTAAACTGATTGCTTATCGTAAGTTATACTCACCAATTTATACACATAAAACATACATGTAGGCACCATAAAAAGTTTACATGAACCCATTACCTCTATAGAGCAGTTCAATATTAATGTTAGGTTCTCCATTTGGGTATTTTATGGAGGAAATTAAAAGGAAACGAGGTTGGAATTTATAAAAAGTAGAAATAACGATACCTTTAAAGAAAGAATAATATATTGTTTTTTGAAAGGAGAAAGCAGTTTTCACATGTTCATGCTCAACATTTCTCTATTGTATCCGTATTATTCTATCATACGTATTCTTGGAAAGATAATGTTCAATTTTGTATGTATTGTAATATTGTAGCCCAACAAGCATTTTACTTCATCTCAATTAATTTCCGCTTCCAATTAGAGAGGTTCCTTCCGATTATGCCATTACACATTTACCAGTACAGGATATTGTTGCCACTGAACCCTGGTACTACAGTTTTAGCTACAATTTTAAATGGTAATGAATTGTACATTCTGAGTCCTTCCTTTCATATTTTCAAGCAAATCGGAACACATCGGGAATCCCAGCCTACGAATGATTAAAATGAATTCAAAATGTGACTTTCTTGTTCTTTAATAACAGAATGGTACTTTCTAAAGTCGATGATGGGGGGGGTGAAAAAATCACATGAGTCTCTGTTGGGGTTTCAATTTCATTGCCTTTGCATACTCGGACCACATCACTTATGTAAAGCATACTTAACTTATGTGATAATTACACAAAATACTGACTTAGGTATGTAATATATGTAAGACTAATGACAAAAAACAAAATGTAGTAGTTGAACATTTTATGCTCCATTTCCATACTCTAGTATTACGCTTACACCAAATTCTGAAGTCTACGGGATATGAATTTGTTTTCTCTTATTCTCTGATGATCCTTCATCTGAACTGAAAGGTACTTTTTGATTTCACTTTGCCCGAAACCTGAAGTTAATTTCTTCGTATATTATTACAAGAAAATAGCCTCTCGCATGGTTATGGTTAGTTAGAGCATTAAGGCTCTGGCTTTGTATCATTTTCAAAGTAGGCATACCTTAACCTCAATAAAAAGTCCCATGTTAATCCTTTATAAAATTGATCATGGCTGGGGCCCTGCATCGATCCATACCTTGAAAAGTCATAATTGTCTAAAGGGTAAGAAAGTTTACCGTCCCTTTCACTTTTATTGGAAACTGGAAATGGGGTTGAATGGGTTTGTATTGTTAGTAACATAACTCGATCGCATATTACTCTACCATCCCTATTAACGAAATTAAGAAAAATTCTCGCATTGTTTCAACTATTTTTCATCTTACAGTCTTAGTATCATCAGCAAAATCACTGCTTATAAGCATAGAGTCATTTCAGGGTCTTAATTTTTTCAGAAAAAGTTAAAATGACATCCAATGTGACGTGTGAATTGTGGATTAGGTATGTACGCTTGCCAATTCCTTCCTCTTTAAAGGTAGGTTACTGATGACTAGGAAGAAAACACTGTGCTACTAATGCTGTTGTATTGTGGTCTCTGGAGAGTAAGGGAAGTCAGCCTAAGCAAGGTAGGACTGGTTCAAACGAGTTTTTCATGTAATCTTTCCTTGGGTTCTTCAGAACCTAAGATTGTCAGGTGCCAGATGGCCTTATATATTTGCCATGCTGTTTTTGACTACTCGACACACAATGGACTCAAGCAGAGCGCAGTATGTACATTATAAAGCCTTTCTTTTGGACGAATGATCAATTGGGCAGCAACAAGGGGATTCTCCCAAAATCTTGCTTACTTGTAGTATTACCTGGCGCAAGAAAGAAAGTTGTAGCTGATTGAGTATTTAGTTGAGCAGAACAGTGAAAGCACTGTTAGAAAGAAGAAAATGAGATTTTCATGGGCTTCAGCTCAATAGGTTGTAGGAAGATTTGGATGCAGAAGTTATATGACGACTTGCATTTGGCGTTCTTAAGTGGCTTGAGTGCAGACATTATGTAGTAGGTGTATACACCAACTCTCTCTGAAGTTTGAACTTACAGTCAATGGTTGAACCTGGTAAGTTACGCATGTATTTGCTAATAAGGGGTATTAGCTGAACGATATATTTTTGTAGGAAGTATACAAGGTACCATGAAACGAAGGCCCTTATTTTCTTTCCTGTCAGCTATAAATTGCAGCAGCTCGACTGGTAGCATGAAAATGTTTTGTAGCTCTGTTCAGTTCCTTTCTTGATAACTGGCATTCCAGAAGCTTAAGGCTCGTGAATTTCTTCCAAAGGACAAACGAATAAAAGTACTAGATAAAAAAATAAAGCTTCGTTTTGTGGTTTTCCCATTTTTACAGCTTGATTTTATGATTTGAAACCTTTCCAATGCTACGAGTTTACTGAGCTTGCAAACGGAAACTAAGAAGAAACATAATATACTATTCTTGATGGTATCTAGAGGATCTTACAGCTTTTATCTCAGTGGCAGACCATTTGGTTAAAAATATATATTACAGATTTTCAAGAAGTTTAACCATCATTAGGTAGTTTAGTTTAGGATATATTTTTACATTTAAATCCAGACTTGAGAAGAGTTGTAAAATTTATTTCCGGAAAATAAAGGAAGGCTCAAACGTTCAAGGTTCATGTTTATGACCCTTGAGCACGTAGCCCGTTTAAACTTCGTGTGTGTAAAATCAACCACCGTTGTGTTCAATAAACGCCGCTTTAGACCCAGACAAATATAAAGCGCCATCTTCGTATGTATTTTAAAAGTCTTGGAAGGCCAACGTGCGATTGGGAACCAATTTTTGCTTCAGAGAAGGGTGAAAGTACGAGATGGCGAAATAAGCACATTTCCAGACTCTAGATAAGTATAACATGAGCTTAGGAATCAACAAAGGGAAAGATACCTCCATATATTTGTTGCTGATACTTACTCTGTATTTTATAACCATACTTTAACTCTATAGCAAAGCTTTCACTGCAATCTGTAGTATCAATATTGAAGCACATGAGAACAAACAAGTGATAATTTCAATTTCGAACTCCACGTTAGATGTACACTTTGTTCCTTTGTACATTTGTGGGCCTCCTATAGGTACTTGAACCTCAGGGAAATAAATAAATAATGATGTCTTGCCATATTACCATAACTGTAATGTTTAAATTTTTTTCTAACAATTTCTAATCAATGATTTATATCATTTCTATTTCTGTCTTGCACATGTACAATGGATATGGATGGAATTGGCTTATACGGTTTACAATGCTATTTTATTTACATTTATGTAATGAAGTAAAGCACTCAGATATAAGAATGGAATAATTGTTCGTAAAAGAAGGATGGTTTAATTTTAACATTCACTCATAGAATAACCTCATAAACTAGTCATGTAAAACCATGAGCGTAAACTGTTGTCGATTAATAATGTACACAAGTAGAGTCTTTGAGTTTTTAATGCTATACTTATCATAAATTATGTATTTTACCATGTCAAAAAATCTTGACCCCATGATGACGACCTCAAGAAGTGGACCGATTTATATCAAAATCAACAGGGTCCTTCCTCTGAATCCAAGGAACCTGTACACCAAATTTGGTCTAAGTCGGGCAAGCTGTTCTCAAGATATTGCGATTTGCGATATTTCTCTCACTTGGACAGACTGACAGACAGAGGGACAAACACATAATATGTGATTACGTATTTATATGTATACTTAATAAATCCGAATGATGGGCCTTATCTTAAAATACAATATTTACAATATTTAAAACTTTTGCCGAAACGTATTAAAACAACTCAAGCAGTGTTGTGGTCTGTTGTGTTTGTTAAAAATTCTTATAGTTTCTTCGGTTCCTTTTCCTTCCAAGTAAAAGTAATAAATTTTGTTTTGTGAAATTATTACGAGACAAATAAAAATGGACAGCTAATGCCAAAAAATATACCAACATATCGACATTATCAACTAACTCTTCTGAAAAATTACAAAGTGTTGTTTTCTCCTTCTCATATACATTTGATACGAAAACGTTATGAAAAGCTGTATTTGTAACTTTTTACACGAGTTTTTCTTATAACTGCTGGCATGTGAGTATCATTTTTCGGTATTATTATCTGTCCATTTTTATTTGTCTCGTAATAATTTTACAAAACAAAAGTGACTACCTGCGACAACTCAAGGCTTTACAAAAAACACTAAAATTAGACCCATCTTGGCTTTCACAAGGAGAAAGTATGCACTACTATAGCATGCAATAAAAGGATTTAGAAATAAAGCCTTCGCTTATCGCACAAAGAAATGATGATACTTGTTAGGATTATTTATGACTTCAGTATTAAGTGTTTGTCTGGTTTGTCAAATATTACCTCCACCGTCAACGTACAAAAACCAGGAAACACAGGATTTCAGATGAGTGCATAACCTGATATCACTCTTGTTATCACTTCTATTACAAACGCCAAAATATCATTATGATTTCCAAAATTATATATTATTTTAGACTGACACGAACAAAATAGAGGAACTGTTACGCACGCATCAGGAAGTAAATTAGAATTAGAAGTGCTGCAAGGAATTGAAGAGGGATGTAGACAAACGCCTAAGCTGTTTGTGTATTGGTTCGTCTTTTGGATTAGCTTCATAATCCTAGCCCAGCTTCATAGAACAAAATAACGAGACCTAGTGTATTCATGTCTTAAACTTTGATACAAAGACTGAATACCGTAAACCTTCGCATTATGGAAGCTACCACCTATCTACCAAAATTACATATACAAAATATTTTCAGAGTCTCTTTCATAAATTGAGAGCTGTCAGTTGGTTGATCTAAGCAAGTCACTACTAAACTTCGCCAAAACTACGAAAAAAATTGCTGGTTTTTATGAATATTATTCAACTCATTTCTCGCTCACAGAAAAAGCTTTTGAATACAGCATTGCTGTTATAAAGAAAAATACAAATGTCAGGCTAAAATGTATTAATATTTAGCTAGAACGGTGGAACCCGTGAAAGTCTTGAATGATGTGAACTCACTAAAGTGTCTGAAAATTTGATATAAAGATTGTATTGGGCTCAGGTACCTGTGTATCAAATTGAAATCCGTACTCCATACATACTCCACATCATACATACGTAGAGACATGCCTAAATTTGCAGTTTTACGGCACTGTTGCAATGTAATGTCCATACCTAAATAAACGTATCAGAGAACAGCCTTTTAATATAGTATGTGACATATCTATAATATGTAGGTTGTGAGTTGTGTCTCTCCGTTAGTAAATAGCATACAATGTTAAGTAAAGTAGTGCCAAAAGGCAACCCCCTGAACGATCATAGGATTAAATATTTACTATCGTGTGTTCGTTATAGAAGGGCCTTGAGTAGTCGATTGATAGATATTTTTTAAATATCTTCTTCCGTAGCATATTCTTGGAAATACATATATTTAGGAACGGCTATGTGTAAGTAAATAATTCTGCTACTACAACATTGCTACATGCATATTCATTTCATATCTTCATTGAATCTTCATCAAATAAAAAAACACTGAAAAAATTAACCGTTGAGTCATTATAGCAGACATCAAAAACGTCGCATGAGAACTCATCTGTATAACAACAAACATACCACGCACAATATGTGCACAAGTCTTTATCAACATCAATTATCGGTCGCTGGTTTTTCTCAATTTCCAGTTTGGAGAAAGCCTTGATAATTTTAATTATGACCCTATCACTTCATTAAGTGCCGGAATGATGCTTTCTAAAAACGATGGTGGGGGTGGGCATATGTCTGTCTGTCTGTGACCACGATAACTTTCGAACGGAAGTGAATTTTTTAGTTATGTAATTTGTAATAGGTTACTGATGACTTTAGCTTGTATGAGGTCGACGATGGGCATTATCGGCCAACTGTAACCGTTATAAACCGTTATAACGGTCAAATTTTGCTGGATGAACATAGGGCATGTGTGTATTCATTCGAAAGCCTATAATGAGTAGAACATTTTAATGAATTTAATTTTGTTACAAAAGCGGAAAGATATGGCGGAAAATGAGAGAAATATTCAGAAAAACTTGAAATATCGTAGACTAATATGGTCAAATATCAAAATTTTGATTTCTAGTGAAGCTGGTGCGTCAAATTGGATACATTACTCATTCTTGCACTTTCTCAATCAGTTTACCTGATTTATTTAAAATGCATCCTTCCTTAAAAATGTGAAACCCATGGCTTTATGTCATTAAACAAACAATCGATGTTAGTTGAAATATTCAAAGAATTGATAGTGACAGTGAATGGGTCTATTTTTCAATGCAATGCTTATTAGTTCTCAAAACCAATAACGGACAAACCTGTTCTATTTGCGCGTAAAAACCTGTACTTGTTCTCATAATTAGAAACACAAGTATCTACGAATGAAAAAAACAAAATATCTGAAATTGTTGAATTTTTAGGACAGTCTGTTGAGAAGGGAAGATAAACTAGGTTCCCTAACGAAAAATATACTGTTGTAGGAAAGGGGTTTGAGGTTTTGGAATATGATGATGGATTTTAAATTCGAGGTACTTTGTAATTTTTCGGAAATTTATTTCAATTGCTTTCAAATGTCCGCTTTTACTTCTAGCTAAATCCACGTGTAAGTAAAACGATAGTTTTTCGGTCACTTTACGTTCTGATATGATACACTTATATTACTTCTACACAACCACCCTGACACCTTATGGTTCTATATATTTACTTAATGTGTAATGTGCACATGTAGGCTAAACAAGATAATAAAAGGTTTAATAAGTAGTTGAGAACGAGCGAACGTTAGAATACTTGTCACTGAGAAATACAGTAGACCGTATTGCAAGTTTCAGAGGCAATGCAAGTGAAAGCACTCATCGAGT
>JAQIXX010007880.1:0-10305 GCA_034700605.1 Willowsia nigromaculata | reverse complement strand
GGATGGCAGCATGTCGATGGGAATTTTAGACTCAACTCCTTCACAAATCCACCTCCACACTTGCTCCAAAACTGGGAAAATATGAGGGTCGCTTGCTGGAGACTCACGAATTTGTCGGGCTTTATGATAACCCTGTAATTTGAAAAGCATATAAACTCCTCCTCATCTTGTGATTCCTGCTCTTCCAAAAATTCCAAGTACGTTTGAAAGATCAGAGGTGAGTCCAAGGTCACCAGGCTTTTTTCCTTAAGTGCGTGAGATGCGACGTGTCTCCACATCCGATTGACGAGTCGAAGAGATTTGACATCTTTAAGAGACAAATAGCTCGAAATTGTGCGTTGCACCTGCAAGAAAATGATTTTGACAAAGCAATTAATTTTTCTTTCTTATTTACGTATTCGCTACAAATAAGGAAATTCACTGAAAACTATTGCATACTTCATAGCAGCTAAATGCAGTATACACGAGATCACTGATATTGTCGTCCATCTCAATTTGCAAAATAAATTTGCAAATTCTACCAATTTTTCTTGGGCTCTAATTAACACAGTATTTTGTCGTAAAATAATATTGTAATAGCAATGCCCACTTTTTTTTACCTGGGATCATGATTTTGAACATCTGAGAGTTTCTGGTTTGTGATTTTGGAACAATGCCAATGTTTTTTAAGGTTTTGAAAGCTGAGTTGTTCCTTGTCTCTTTTCATTTCATTGATGATTATGATGATGCTACGGTGGAGAGATGTGGTAAAATTACTTGAGCTTGTGAAGTATAGCCAATTGATAATGAATTGCATAGGTTTTAATCGTGTAACATTATTGAAGATGCGCATGTCTAATTATGAGGATGAGTTTTATTACAAGTTCAATGAAATGATGTACTGGTGTAAAAAGCATTGAATACATGCATATACATGGTTAAGATGAGATGTCATTTAGAGTAAACTTTTCTCCATTTTTGAGGAAACATTGACACAATTTTTATGATGACATGTCTTATCTACTCCTCCTTTTTCTTTCCTTATCATCCTTGCTTATCTTCTCATGTAGTTTATGTGTACAAATTTGTGTGTAAATATACTTAGGCTTATTTATAGAGAGAAAACGTCAATGTTTGGTTTTAATTTATGCTCAGTCTCTTCTTACCAGAAGTAAAATAAATTGTACGCAAACGCATAAAAGTAAAAATTCATAAGGAAATATTTACATTTACCATTTTCCATCCTATTTAAAAGTAAGTTACAAGTTCACAAATTCATTCAAGCTGAGTTTCACATTTATCCTCAGAGGTCTTCCTCATTGTGATGTTCGGTCATTCCAGCCTGTCGTACTTCAAATTTTTCATATAAAATTTCAGCCGTTGTTCCTCATCTTAATACAGTTCCTAATTGACTCGACGCCTCAGTAGCACCACTAACAAAAAAGTTCTACATATCAGTTTCAAAATGGTAAAAAAAACGAAATTTTTCAGTTTTACAAAAATGTACTTTTTTAAATTTCAAGTTACAATTTTTTATGCATTTTTTTCTTCAGGAAAACAAGTTCCAAACTGGGTCTTTAGCCATCATTCTCTGCTGCGTAATTTTTGTTGCCCTTGTCAAAGCGGAACCTAATGGGCCCTCCCACGCACTACGTCGCCACTACCGTTCAAATCTCCCAGATGCTGTTCGCAAGCGCCTCTCTACCGTCTCCAGTGAAGATCAGTTGATCAAGGACCTCGGGGATGTGCTCTACCATGGTCGGACTGCAGTTATCCGATTTTACGCAGACTGGTGTCCTGTTTGCCAATCCGACCGGCCAAAATTTCTTGATCTCATTGACAGATTTCCACAAACCAACTTTTTTCGTGTGGACGTTGACGAGCATCCTCGGCTAACTTCAGAGTACGGGATTCGTGCAGTGCCCACCTACTTTGTTCTCCGAAGAAATCAAGCTCATTTAACTTATCACAGTTCCGGAGACGTGGCAAACTACCTGACACAGTTGAGGCAATCCAGACAAATAAGATTTCATCAACATCAGCGGCACCACCGCAGTAGCTAATTACCCCATTTATAAGTTTTGATATTTTAATTACACGTGTATGTTTCCATTTAGTTACCTAATTGTTTTTCCTACAAGTTCAACTAGTTTTATACATAGCAATAAAAAAGAAGCAGCAGCTTACTTTAAGCTTCTGGCAAGCTACTTAAATTCTCAATGCTATAAATATTTTTTAATTGCCAGCCATGGACTGCATTTATAAATGACCATGTAGGCTTGTCATAAAAATTTTCCAAAGACAAATCTTAATCCGCTTCTTTTTATAAGCAGTTCATCATAAGCAACTTGACATTTCATAATTACGTATTGCTATATATGTACCTAAGAAAAGCATAAAAATTGAGGTTCGCATTTCTATTGAGATTGACATCTGCCACGAAGTGAAACATTTCTTAAAGATTTCTGTAATCACGATGTCACTTGCAATCACTTGAGTTTCACTTTCTAGAAGAATATCAAAATCTAGGAATCGATTCTGGGACATCACTCCTTGGATTTTTTCACTCATAAATGCATGTAAAAAGATAGGGATTTCATTGATGAACTTGTACTGCTGGAATGAATATTATGCATCTGAATGTCTACTAACAAGCTAAAAAGTAGTTGCACCAAACAAACACTTTTGACCGCGACAACTCTTTCTTCACCTTATCTTTATATTCATACAGTTAGCAATAGATCCAATCTAGATCCCACCGGTAACATCCGATTTTAACTTAACAGGCTACAAGCATTTTAGTAGCACCTATCCTTATGCATACATGATTGCTCGTAAAATGAGATTGAAGAATCCTGTAAATTAAACAGTTTTAACTCTTCTCCAGACAGACATTACTTAAAATAATGAAGCATATTGGTTGTTTTTGAAATATTTAGTCATTTCATTGCATAGCCGACTTTTGCAAATTTTCCGTCTGTTTACTACGCAGTAAGATAAAAACGATCATAGTAAGCTTGCTCATTTTGCATGAAATCATTTAGCCAATTAAATAATTCCAACCTCAGTTTCATCCTTCTTATTTCATAATAATTAATGGAAAGAACCTTTTAACGTTTCAAAAGTCATCCCATCTCTTCAAAATATTAAATTATTAAAATGGAGAGAAGTGGGCTTCCGTTTGTGCATGTGGTCGTGCAAGAAAATCAGGTAGGGGTGAATTGAGACAATATTTTTTATTTCGTTTGTTGCGTTTTTATAATTATTTTTCTTTGAAATTGGTAAAAAAAAAAGCAGTCATCTTGGGAAGAAACTGAGGACTCTTCAGAACACTCCGACTACCCCGAGGATGAAGATCCAGATAACCCTTCGAAACCATTTCTACGCCCTGTGCGGAGATATGGAAGTAACCTCGCCAGGGATAAAGACGTTGTCGCTTTTGAGGAACGAGCAGATGAAAGGGAATGGGAGATTGACGATCACAAAATCAACATTACCGAGCTAGCAACCCGATATGACACAAATCTTCAATGGGGACTCACTCTCGAGCAGGTCATCAAGAACCGAAAACGCTACGGTGAAAATTTTCTGGAGCCCCCGCCCAAACCCTCAATTTTTCTAAAATTCTTTAAAAATGTGATTGGAGGTCTCAACTCTCTCTTGTGGGGTTGCGCCTTTCTAAGTTTTGCCTCATATGGGGCTCAGTATCTCTACACAGATAACATCAACTCTGACAATTTGGTGTTGGGCTGTTCCCTTGTTGTCGTAATTCATGTGTCAGGTGCGTTCTCATTCTATCAGGAGTTTAAATCCTCAAGAATTATGGAGTCATTTAAAACAATGGTGCCTCACTCCGCCACGGTTTATCGAGACGGTCAACGGGAATCTGTGGATGTTCGAGAGCTGGTTGTTGGTGACCTGGTGGAGATCAGCTACGGGGATCTGATCCCAGCAGATATTCGAATTCTAGAGTGCCAAAACTTTACAGTTGATAACAGCGCATTGACTGGAGAGGCGGAGCCTCAAAAGAGATTACCCGTCTGTACAGATGAGGATCCGATGGAGAGCAAAAATTTAGCGTTTTTCTCCACTAATGCTGTTCAAGGCAATGCCAAAGGGGTTGTGATTCGAGTGGGGAATAAAACACTGATGGGGAGGCTAGCAAAATTGGCATGCGGAGTGGATAGTGGACCTAGCCCAATTGCAGTGGAAATGAGCAGATTCATTGTGATCATGACTATAAGGTCGCTAGTTTTTGGAGGAGTGTTCTTCGGCCTGGCTCTCGTCATGGGATTCTCTGTCACTGACTCCATCTTCTTTTTAATCGGAATTGTGGTGGCCAATGTTCCAGAAGTTAAGACGGATTTTTGGTTTTTTACGCTTTCTAACCCTTTTCTAACTGCTTTTAAAGTTTTTTATTCATTTTATGCGTTTTCCGTAACATTTTAATCATTTTTCGCAAAAGGATGGTACATCATTCCCATTAAAGTGTGGGTCAACGAGATATTTACACCATGAGATAGAGCATAAAAAACTGCACCGGTTAGTGAAAGTCCCATGTCCCCAGCTTCTAAGGACGGGGCTTGGAAGGGATTTTTTAAACATTACGTGAATGAGCTAAGAGGTCATTTTTAAATGAGATTTTAAACTAGTGGCCACTGGAACTTTTAAAAACCAAAAACATGATTAAATAGCCGAGACTTCAAAGATACTTTGAGAACTTGGAACTTTTGGGGACAAGCTCTGTATCACTGAATAATTAGGGTTTAAATACCACAAAATGGCCCATCATAGCTGCGAATGCCCGGTTTTTACCGTTTCCTTCATTTAATTCATCTCATTTCAAATGATGACAATACTCATATATGATTTTTTCATTAACTGATAAATGAATGATGAATTCATTCCACAAGACGTTGTAAATTCAATTAATCATTGAAAATTGATGACAATGATATGGATATGAGCAAATCGATATGATTTATTCTGACATTCTACCTGCAGGACTGGCGGTGACTTTCACGACAATTTTGAGTGTAACTGCAAAGCGGATGGCGAAGCAGAATTGTTTGGTGAAACATCTTCATGCTGTGGAGGCACTGGGTAAGAAAAATATCATCATCATAAGAAGACGTGCTTCAGAATGTTCTAAGCTGTAAATTCATTTTTGTAGGTTCCACCTCCTGCATTTGCTCGGACAAGACTGGCACACTTACTCAAAACGTCATGTCCGTTGCCCATCTATTTTTCAACGGGACAGTCGCTGATGCCGACACAAGTGAGTTCGTGACGGGTCACCAGTTTGATCTGAAAGATCCCGGCTTTTCTGCCTTAGCCAATGTCGCTGCTCTCTGTTCACGAGCATCTTTTAAGCCCGGTCAAGCTGACATTCCAGTCTTAAAACGAGTGGTGGAGGGGGACGCATCAGAAACAGCAATTCTTAAGTTTATGGAACTTCAACTTCCAAACGTCGCTCTGTACCGTTCACAGTTCCCAAAAGTCTGTGAAATTCCTTTTAACTCGACCAACAAATTCCAGTTATCTATTCATGACATGTCAAAGACCGCAGACCCTAGATACCTGCTGGTTATCAAAGGTGCTCCTGAACGGGTCATTGCTCTTTGTACAAGCATTCTTCACAAGGACAAGGAGCATTTTATCAACCAAGACGAAAAAACTTTGTTCAACCAAACTTATGTTGGTTTGGCGAAGATGGGTGAGAGAGTCCTTGGCTTTGCAGATTATCGCCTGCCCCTCGACAAGTTCCCACTAGGCTTTCAGTTCAACTCTGAAGAACCAGAGGAGTTTATGAACCTCGGTTTCCGGTTCGTTGGTCTAATGTCTATGATAGATCCTCCCAGAGCAGCAGTCCCAGATGCTGTCGCAAAATGTCGTTCAGCTGGAATTAGAGTGGTTATGGTCACTGGTGACCACCCCGTTACTGCAAAAGCGATCGCCAGAGCGGTCAACATTCTTAGTGAAGGCAATGAGACAATAGAAGAGCGAGCCGAACGTCTGGGAGTCCCCATCGAACAAATTAACCCAACCACAATAAAAGCATGCGTGGTCACTGGTGCGGAACTGAAACTACTGAGCTCTCATCAAATCCGCAATTTGCTGAGAAATCACACAGAGATCGTATTTGCGCGCACGTCTCCCGAGCAAAAGTATATAATTGTGGATGCCTTCCAGAAACTGGGCTATGTGGTCGCCGCCACAGGAGATGGTGTCAACGACAGTCCAGCTTTGAAAAAAGCTGATGTTGGAGTCTCAATGGGCATCACTGGAACGGAAGTTAGCAAAGAGACTGCCGACATCATCCTGATGGACGACAATTTCAGTTCCATTGTAACCGGAATTGAGGAGGGACGCCTTATCTTTGACAACCTGAAAAAGCTTATCGCATACAACTTGGCTGATAACATTGCGGAGATGTACTCTGTGATGCTGTTCATGGTACTCAGAATCCCACTTCCGATGGGGACTATTGCCATGTTGCTAACTGTTCTTGGAACAGACGTTTTCCCTGCAATCAGTATCGCGTACGAAAAGGGAGAATTGGACATTATGAAAAGGAAACCGAGAAACCCGAAAAAACAGACGCTTGTGACGCCAGAACTTTTGAGCTACACGTATGGGCAAACTGCTGTGATTGAGTGCATTGCAGGGTTTTTTGCCTACTTTGTGACCTACGCGCAGAGTGGTTGGCTTCCTGGGCGTCTGTTGAATATTGAAAAGAGATGGCACTCCCGAGCAGTTAATGACTTGAATGACTCGTATGGTCAAGAATGGGTAAGCTGTGTATACCATTTAATTATTTTGTAATGATTGATTATTGATTGCATTGATGACCGAGGTGTAAAAAATCTTTGGCAGACGTACCAAGCGAGATTGGAGCTGATGATTGCAGCCCAAACGTCATTTTTCTTGGCCATTGTCCTTACTCAAATGGCTAATGTGTTGTGTTGTAAGACGAAGCGGGTGAGTTTGTTCCGGAAGAAGTTGATCAATAAAAAGATGAACTGCGCGCTTGTGTTCGCTGTTGCGCTGGCCGCTGTGCTGGTTTACGTGCCAGGCTTGAACTTTTCAGTGAACCTGATTGGCGTGAGGTACTCGTAGCGCAAAGCGCAATTATAAAAATTATTTATTAATAAGTAATTCCTGATTTTGAATAGCTGAATAATTATTGATAATACATTAATTTGATTGTTATAGACCGGAAGTGTGGCTTACTCCTTTACCATTCGCCATTTACCTGATATTCTACGATGAGCTGAGGAAACTAATCATTAGGAGCTTCCCGAAGAGTACTCTTGGCAGATTCTTAGATACTTAAAAGTTAACTAAACCACCAACCCAATTACATTAGCTGCAATTATGATGAGATTTTAATCGCGTTTGCGCTATAATTATCTTTATTAGCATTTTAGAGTTTTTATATAAAACGCAGTTTACAAGACTGGCAATACAACTGTTACTTTGTAAGACTTTTAGTATCATGCTAAGCTAACTATTAAGATTATACCTCATTAAGCGAAAATTTACCTCACAATAAGAAGATACACATCTTTTCGTTTCTGTGTTTCACGCAGCCCCAAAAACGCTAAAAGAAATCATCCACGAAATAATTGCCTACTACCTCATCCATCCATACATCAGTGTATTATAGGCGTATCAAAAGTCTAGGCTTATCGATGCACTAAAAGCGGTACACCTATTATGTATTAACTTATACTGCTCTTATCATTTCATTTTGCATCAGTGTAACTTGAACGTGGAGGCGGAGGTCATCAAGTCAGCATAACAAGCGCATCCAATACTGGATGAAATATGAATTAAATAGCAATAAAATGCATAATAGCTTATCATCATCATCATCTAAGCTATAAAACCAACTTTGAAGTGTGGTCCACCCACATATGTGCTCAACCAAATGATAGGTGTATCAATCAATAAAGCTATTCCTCTGTAAAAGATATCTACTTTCAAATAGCTTATCAAGTTGCAATACTTTTGTTGTTAGCAAATTGGTGCTCTAAAATATCATCGCATATTTCCAGTCGATTGAATCTACATAGAAAACGCTGGGTGTACCTATGTCTTACGGTGGGATGTGCCGTGGGAAAATGAGAGATCCATAAGTTAACTATCAGGCTTTCTAGCACTGTACACGTCACAATCACATCAATTAAGAAAATTTTATTGCATAAATCCACACATTACTTTATAATTGGCTACTCATGATAAACTTGTCGAACAAGTTATTAAAAAATAAAAAGCATGCATGCAAATAGTCTGATCATCGTATCTTGGCTTCTGGAAAATGCTTCTGGAGGAACAAGGTACCCGACACCTATCCAAGCTTATCAGCTATAAAAATTACATGATAGCTTTTTTTCAGTTTTGGAGTCAGTTGAGATTTGCCTTTTGAGAGGTGAAAAATGACTTTGTTTAGATTTCAAGTGATATCTCATATTTTGCTGATTGCAGCGATAGGGCATCATGGTACGGTTCTTGGTTACATGCTGGGAAATGACCCTACTCGTCATGCAGAGTTTTTAGACCCTCAGGGGAAGTTCCTTCTGGAGTGGGAGCCCTTCTGGTCCACTGGCCGTATTGTGTTTAATGTGACCGTTGAAACGACAGGATACGTGGCACTCGGATTTGCCAACAGTGACAATGAAGCAACATCTGGTGGAGTGGACATGCTGATTGCTGGAGTGTTTGACTATGAAAAGGCATACTTTTGGGATTACCACATTGGGAAGGAAGGATATCCTCAAATTGACCAGAGTCATGATTATGTATTGCATGGAGGCTGGGAAAGCAATGGCTACACTTTCATCAGTTTCTCCAGAAATTTTGACACTTGTGATCCCTTCGACTATCCCATCACAGATAACAAGGTGACACTTGTTTGGGCTTACGGAGAGAAGGATAATCATGACAAGAGTTGGGAGTGGGGAAAGCGGGGAACCTACGATGTCTACCTGTTGGATCAGGACTATTCACCGAAAATTGAGAGGGAACCGGATACTGGTAAACCTACCGTGATTTCGGAAGAGGAACTGAGAACTTGGACGATTTCAAGAAGAAGGCGAATCCCAAACAATGAAACAAGCTATTTCTGTAGTATTCACAGGAGTCCTAGATTGCAGAGCAAACATCATGTTGTTGGAGTAAGTCCAAACCAGAGTCAACTATTTAACTTTAGTAATTTACTTTAAGGTACATAAAAAACTACGTATTGGTAACTTGCTTTCAGTTTGATGTCCACTTCCCCGACAAGGAGAGTCGAGAGCGTGTCCACCACTTGCTCATTTACAAATGCAATGCTCCAGAGGGTATAAATCAAGGAATTTTTGAGCCATTTGCTGGTGGACAGGATCAAGTTTGCTATAATATTCAGCGTCCTCCAACCAACGGTCCGCTACCCACCCACTTTTGCACTGAGCTATTCCTTGGCTGGGCTGTAGGTGGAAGGTCATTTTTTACCCCTCCTCATGTCGGTCTACCGCTGGGATCCTCGCCAACTGAATACTACATGGTGCAAGTTCATTACGACAATCCCGAACAGCGTTCCGATCTCGTTGTTGACGTCCGCATGGATTTTTTTTACACTGACCATCTCAGAACCCATGAAGGTGGATTCATGGGTGTAGGTCATGACGTGCCTGGACTCGCCCCAAGTCTTTTAGTTCCTCCAAACTCAGCGAACCACCGTGTTTTTGGCCACTGCAGTCCAGAGTGTACAGAAAGAATGATTCCTGCTCAAACTGGAATCAAGGTCTTTGCTGGGATTCTGCATTCCCACAACTCTGGTCGTCGCATTCATCTTCACCATTTCAGCAGCAAGTATCCAGATCAAGAGCAGCCTTGGATTTTGTATGATGACAACTACAGCAATCGCTTCCAACAACTTCGACATCTTCATCTGGAACGGAAGATCCTTCCAGGGGATCAAATTACAATAGAATGCGCGTATGACACAACCTGGACCAATGGCTCTTCAGTTGTGGGTGGCTATGCTACTAGAAATGAAATGTGCCTAACTTTTATGATGTACTACAGCCGAATTCGGGATTATAATCTTTGCCGCAGCGAAATTGTCAGCGATGAGTACCGCCTCCATTTTCTCGGTGTGAATAATGTCACCTGGATAGAAAGTCAACTTGACTGGGTGGCCACTGACCAGAGTAGTGGAGTAAGACTGGCTGGCTTAACGGCTCAGCAGATTTCAGACAATTATGTGGAGTGGGAGAGGGACCGGGAGCAGGAGCTTCAGAGATTTCATGAGGTGCACCCCAACGTGGGCAAGTGTTCCAG
>JAQIXX010007879.1:0-10305 GCA_034700605.1 Willowsia nigromaculata | reverse complement strand
GTACGGACTGATGAAGATGATTTGCCAACCTTCCCGGTAACTAGGTTGACGGGTTGACGCATTTTTTCCACCAGCGGCACTACGTTGCTTGCGTATCAAATTGCGGATTCAGTTTGGCAATGCTTTCAGTTATAAGCAGTATGCAAATGCAATGCAATAGGATAGAAAGTGTTACGTACTCGATATTCCACGATCATTCTTAAATATACATAAACACGCATTAAATACTCGATTTTCAAAGTTGCAATTGCACATAAATTGGTAGTAAAATTGTGAAGCAGAGGGAAACTTTCCAATAGCGCGGTAAGCAGAATGATGTATGATGTGACCACAGTTTTTCAAGTCTGTGAGCTTCAGGAAGCGTTTTTACATGCAAATGTTATTCGTCATCATCACAAGAATATTTCGCATATCATTATGTCGCATTTTCGATGCTTGGGTTTTGGCATTGAATAAATTCATGCTGTAATAGAAGAGTACACGTTATAGAATCGCAGAAGCACTTTAGGTAATTGACAGTTTGTATATTGGCCAGGGACATGGACAGAAATCCTGTGAAATCACTAGCCTTCTTCTTCTGTGGGACATCCCGCATGTTTAATAATATTTTATGTTGTAGCCGATGCTTGCAGGAGTGGACTGAATGATGATTGTAACCAGTATTTGGGAACTAGGGAAGCCATAAAAACTATCTAGGTTAAACATTTTGCCAAATGCAAACTGCAGCAGTTCTCCTCCTCATGTTGAGATGTGCAAACTTGTTCATTCACACCATGTGATACGCATATTTTGTAAATTAACTGTAAAGGAACAATATTCCTGCCAGAAATTCACGGAATAAATAATAAAGCATGGCTTTGTAATATTTATGATCCAAGCAAACCAATTTAATCTGCTAAAGCTCTCCATAGGTAGCTTTCTATGAGTAATTGGATGCATGCTCAGCTTTACAATAATTGAATTCGGAATCTGTGTAGTTTAAAAAAATTCGCCATAAAAATTAATGATAATGATAGAATAGAAGTAGGGAAAGCTGGACTGGAAATGATCATTGAGGATCCGTTTAACAAAGAGTATTATAAAAACTAATTCTTTATTACGCTACAAATGCAACGCAACATGCATGCAACTCATGGCCATGGCTACTAGTTCATATTTGATATCATTAAAAAAGTGGAAGTGACTTTGGCTACTAACTGGCATTTGAAAAACGAAGCACATACGTTTCAAACAAATAAAAGGAAAAGATGATACTTGAAGCATATATGCATTGGAGACTGGAGACACTTGCATAATACATGATGTGAAGGAAACAAAAGGGTTCTTGCTTTGGTTGTCGATTGAGCTATGCAAACAAAAACCAAAAACGTAAGTAGGGATCGACGATTAATGCACAGGCAGGTTCATGCCTGGCGATGAAATGAAAGGAAGGGACTTGTATAGCTGGTCATGTTAGGAAATTTCAAGTGTAATATAATTTAACTCTGTACTACACTGTGAATCTGACCAAATCCGAGTCTGCTTTGAACAAAGCCCTTCAAACCTTCAAAAATGCTTTGAAGAAATTCACTGGCTGAGGTAGGGACGACGGTAAAATGGAATGAAGAAAAAATGAGCTTTTAGTGCTCTTTCTTTTTAAACCAGTTGCAGAAGTATAGAAGTGGAGAAGAAATGATGAATGATAAAACGACGCATGCAAGTGTGCATACCTCAAGTGTCTTCCTTTACCTATACCTACGGATATGTATACACTTCAGTTTTTAGTTTTAGTAAAAGAAATGTTGACAATGCATGCAAAGCAGTGGGGTGTATCTTGGGGAAAAACAGTCACTGCCATCACCATCATCTTCATAACATCCTAAATACGTGGGTTTTCCGTATCTCGTATTTTTGGATTTTTTTACTCAATTCAGTTCAGTCTTAGCCAATCTCATATTCTAAAGCTTTATGCACATGATGGGATTAGGAAAACGTCCAGCAATCGCTGAGTCTTAATACAATAACAATTATTAGGAGTCTCCTTTTATACACACGAAACGTAGTAGATACTACTGATAATACTACCTGAACAACGCTTTATTCAGCTTACTTGTATATTATGCATCTCATCTGTATATAGACATAGACAGTGTTGGTATTCTGAGCAACAAGAAGTTTTTAATTACAATTACCTCTAGAGCACATAAGTTTTTCATTCCTCTGTTTGTCGTCGTCGTAATGCTCATCAATCAAGGACCCAGGTACATTGAAGATTACTATTAGATATTTCATGATGGTCTCATGGCCCTCTAAAGATGCTGAAGGGCAAGGGTTCTTCTACACTCGGGTTTCATTGGTATAGCTATCGATGGTTTTGTGATTGTGACTATTCTGAGCCTAAAAAGTTAAGGAATTTTCATATAATTGACAACTACTTTGCCTATATACCTCCAACCTCGCTGTTTAAAGCAGAGGAAGTACAGAAACGTTAGAGCAAAAGAGTGAACAGGAGGTAAACTTGAATCTGGATACATTAAATAACTACCATCAACACAAATACCCCTTCCAGTTTAGTTGCATAACTTTTAAGCATGTGAAAATGTGAAACTAAGACATGGGAAACTATCAAATGCATGCTTAATAAACACACTTAAATATTCGAATCCACACTTAATGATTACTTCTATTATCGCATGCTGATATACTGACTAAAGCTTGTCTTGTATTCTTGCATGTATTTTGTGGGAAAATTCTGCCTGATGTGCATTCTGCATATTATTAAGATTTTTTACTTTCACTGTCCTCGAAAGAATGTACAGTAGAAATGAAATGTAACTCGGCTCTGGCTTTCAATTAATGCTATATATTAACAGCTTTAGGGACTGAATTAAGCTTAACGTAACTAATCATTGTCTTTATTATGCGTTATTTCAGGTAGTAAACAGTGAGGCTGGCTGTCAAGAACAAATCAAATGACACGAAATCCATAACACAGTGCGTCAGTTCGTATTTTCATATTGAGCTTATGAAAATTAAGGCTACAAAACAAGCGTCCCTCTAGCTAACAAAAAACACTATCTAGCATAATCCAAATTCGTAAGATTCATTTCTTCCTATTCAAATGCAATCAAGTTGCCAAAGATAACTACATAATTGTTAAGGATTCTAAAACTGACACCGTGCATCCATCCGTTTTGTCCAAGAAGATAAATTCTTGGGTTTAATAATTAAGTGTTCTGCCCAGCTACTATAATCGGATGACCTACCTCTTGGAAATTACCAAAGCAGTACTTATTATCTAAAATTTTTGTGGAGGCAGTAGAAGAAATAACGTTTTTGGGCTCAGCTCAAAGTATTAGGATCTCAACAGCCATCGGGTAAGTTTTATTGAAAATATTTTATTAATATGTTCAAGAATTATCTATATCGTCTGCATGACTTAATGCCAACCGTGGTAAAAAAATTATTAACAAACTTATGATCCTATTTAAAACACTAGTTATCGTGTTAAAATCTTTGTTTGGGGGCAACATAGGACTTTATAATTAGCAGTATTGACATATTGACACAGTTGGTCAGGTCAGGTTGCTGGATTCATAAAAAAATTATGGGGTGGGTTATTACTAAAATAAAAGTGTCAGAATCAGGAAGGAAACTTGTTTTTATTGAATATGTTTTGGAATTGGAAAGATGTTAACCATGCATTTGTTATCGAACCATTTAATTTACCAACCAGCACCAATAACGGAAATAATTTGTAAAGACTAGCTGTACAGATAGATGAAGGAGAAGTATGATGATAGATGATATTTCTATTGGTGTTCGGCACAGACCTATAATTGATTGATAAGCTTCAAGTTTTATTAAATCTGATTTTATGATGATGATCTAAGAGGGAGCGACGCGCATTTTTCTTGAAGGTCAAGGTTAATATCAAATCAAACATGTTGCTTTTACGAAAATATTGTACATATTATATATAACTATATAGAGCCGTATCGTTGTGTACCTAAAAGTAATATTATGTTATGATGAAGCTAAACATGTGGTTGATTTGTTTCGTGAAAGCGAGTATTAAATACTTCCACGAGTTTAATTTTTATCTTTTGGACACTTTCCCGTACACACAGTACTGCACATATTATTATAGAGGCCAACTCTGTAACACAGTATGCGCAGTCCATCATCCATGTCGTGTAATAATATGGGATGATGTAGGTTTGCACAAACAACTGAAAGACGCAGTTTTAAATGCAACAATTTAACAAACATAATATACATTATGTACCAGGTATAACTTAAACTAGACTTGACCATTCATATGAATTTTGTGTACCGGTTCCACAAAATAATTTGATATAAGTAGAGATTAATTATTGATTTAGCATCACCCAAGACCCAAACCAAACATTACCTACATTGATTTGTATTTTGCAAACAAGCATCACCCAAACTAAACATTAATGTTTTAAAGAGTTTCAAATAATCTAACATGGCTTTAAAAATGTCAATTTTTTATCAGTAAAACAGCAATCTCTAGAGATTCGTGTATGCATATGTGTTAGAGTTTCATATAATTTTATTTAGTTTAAGTCTTACTTATGTATGTACATGCATAAAACTCGAGTGAATGGTAAAATAGTTGATAATAGACTAAACTGCATGAGAAGGTTTATATAGCTTTTTGGTAAATATCTCTCATTCCTTCACTCTTTGTCAGGCTCCTGCAAAGGCTGCAACTTTCTTAATACGTATACAAATATGTATATTCATGGTATTTGAAACTTTTAAAGTATATTATTATTGTGGCTGCCAAAATCTGTAACTTTTGTTGCAATATTGCATTTTGCATTCTTGCACATGCAGTTGAAATTGAAGCATGAAAAGTTACTACTGCTACCTGAGGATTTTGTGAAAAATTTTGTGCCTGTTTTGATTAATGAGAGCTATTTATGAGCTACTATTCACTTATTACTGCATATCTCTAACACAAACCGCTTCAAAGCAAATATCAATTGGTGTTTTTATAACATACCTTCCTGCGTGTCTTAAACCAAAATCATCAAATAATGTTTGAGAACAGCATGTATTTAAACTAAACTTCGCGAAATCTGTCTACAGTCTACATAATTTTTGCACGGTTTGCTCATTTTTAGCAATTGAGAAGAGAAACATAAAACCTATAGTTAAATTTTCAAGCAAAAAGTTTAAAGAGTTAACTTAAGTTTACAAGATAAAATGATGAAATCATATCATCATTGTTTGTAAAAATGATCGAGGCTATACATTTTGAGTCTTTGTATTTCGCTATTGTTTCAAGACTATAAAGATTGTTTCAAGATGCGAGTCATTTTCTGGATGATTGATAAGTAACTATAATGTTTTCTTGTGGAAATGATCTGCCTACGAGACTAAACACCTACATGAAGCCATGAAGCTTTTTAATTTACTCCAAACGTTTTCGAATCTAATTTGCTGTCTTATATTTGAAATCAGTTCAGATACAGTCAGTCACACAACTAAAAGTATGAGTTTTAAATTATGAAATGAATGTCACATTATAAGCCAGAACTGTCACGCATCACAGTTTCTCGAATTAGTACTTTGTCTCTCCCAGTCCCGTCAAACAATACATGTGTAGGTATGTGCATTTGGCTTGGCTGGATAAACTATAGAAGCGAACAAGCGTATGAATTTGGCTGCTGTGCATACTAAGTGCCCAGACTCAGGTGGAGATGAATGAACTTTTTCTTATTGCACTTGGACTGTGGCTGTATGTAACACTAAACCATTTTTAACTGCGGAACAGTTCATGTGTATCATTAATGAAGAAGATAAAAAATAAGAATATATAATTTGTAATTGGCGAAAGCATCATCAATTCCAAACTTTTAACATGGTCTCGTCTAGTCTAAACTCTGGTAAAAACTCTATCTCCGTCACTGCACTGTGTGCTTCAATCAGCTGGTAAGGATGAAGATTCCGTGTCTTCGTTGAAAAATTAAGATTCTAGTTTTGGTCTGTCCAGTCAATCCTTTTGCTGGTAGTTATTTTTCTCATGTTCAAAATTATTGTTTCAATCCGTTGTCAAACAAGGGAACATGGAAAAAAAGAATTTACCGTTTTAATTTAATAAGTAAAGTGTGTTCATGCAGTTCAGTGCTTTTTGACATTCAGTTTGTGTGTGTAGTGGATTATAATTGACGTTTGGATTAGTTAGTCGTAAGGATCCTTTTTAATGTAAGATCACGTTATTTTATATGATCAAGTCTTTTATTGGGATGATATCCGATTTAGCGAACCTTAACTTTTGTTGAAATTCTCCCCACAACGGTTTGACATCATCGTAAGTATAGCTCGTAGTTTAAACTTTACAGTTAGTATTGCCTCCTCCTCATACCTTTTATGCATGATTGGTTGATTTATAGATACAGTATAAAGACTCATCAAATCATAAATGTTTGTAAAATATACGATGTTCGTAATATTTGTGTAGCGTATTGGTGAATTACAAATTTTAAGAGTTTACATGGTATGATGGTATACCTCAGCTCATCGTATTTTCCCAGCGTAAAGAGCAGTTAAATTGAAATGTTGGAAAGCCTCATCCTCATAATAATGCACATAGTGAAGTAATAATGTGTAACATCAACTCAGCATGAATGTTTTTCATTTTGTTTTGTACATACTTAATTACTTAGTATGCAAATGATTATAAAAAATCTACTAGCTCTGCAGGCTGCAGTTAAACAACTAAATAATTTATAAGCAGTAGTGTCAGTAATTTCAATTTGTTTTGTGAGATTCATGCACCCTCTTTTGCTCGTCTCATGCGGACTGGACATTTTGCTAATTTTGTCTTAAAATGCTAAACAAGTGTTCTGTTGCTTGCCTTGCCTGATAAAAAGTTTGATAGAAAGAGTAGTTACTTAAATGTTCATATTTGTCAGTATCGTCTTTATCGACCTTGTCCCATTTTTACGCAAAGCACACGATCAAAGACAGATTTTTTCATATTTTCATTTTTCAAGACGGCAGGATGTGGTGATAGGGCTTCCCAGTCCTAGTAATTGACGAGCATGCAAATGCTGCATCAGGTCTGAAGTATTTCTTTATTTATTTGTAGGATTTCTAGTTTTGGTATTTTGTACTTCGTGAATCTTCCTTCAATATTTTTACATCACTACTCTTTTCCTAAACTTCCCACCTTTCTTTGCTTGTGGCGTTTCATAAAGTTGGTTCTCATAATTTATTATGATATCTACAGTATTTTGTACAAATGTACGTAGTATTCTTATTACCATTTTGTAGTTTTTATTGACGCAGTTAAACGAAAATGTCTTGAAACTGTAATCATACATCATAAAATCATATCATGTCAATCTTTAATCATCGCACCATAACCATAATATAAGGATAAAATGAAGTATGCATTTTAAATATACATAATATACACAAATGATGTTGCGATTCTCATTCTCAGTTGCAACATTAATTTACTGTCAGAGAAAACCGAAAATGAAGAGTTTACTTATCTTTACGCTATCTACGGACATGTACATTCATAATAATCATGAATATGAAGTTTAAGTGGTGTGCGTAATTCTATTTTTATTGTAATAGTAACTCACTAAAATTAACTTGACGTAACATAACAATAGGTTTCCTATTTCCCCCAAATTTAATAACAAACCAATAGCTGATTTTTTACTAAAAATCTTCAGTTATTGCATCTAATTATCAATATTAACACCTACGCAATTTCTCTTGTTTGTGCTGTGAGATGGTTTCGTAGATTTTGTGTAGTATAGTTCGACTAGATTGTCAAGTTGGATTTATACAACTTGCACTCTCTCATAGCATCATTGTAACATTTTGACATTATATTTATCACTTGAAAAAAGTGGTTTTCCAGTACAAACTTTTTTGGTGTTGGAGATTTGGTAGAGCGGAAAAAATGAGCTTCAGGTAAAGTTTCAGGTTTAGTGTAGGGTCATGCATGCGTAGAAACGATTGATCAAGTTACGGGAACAAAACTGTAAAGAATAATGAGTTGATAGCTATATATACTAATTTACTTATGTAATTGTTGTAGGATAGTAAGATTTACATTTACGATTATGACTACTTGGCGATGTTTAATGTTGTACTAAAATAAATAAGGAATGGTTATGTTTCTTTTAAATTTCTGCAGTGAGGTACGACAGTCATGTAATGCATTTAGTGATATAAGTAGCATTAAAAACTAAACCTCCACGTCATGCGTCACGGTGTGTTAAACCTATAAACTGTTGTCTTAAAAGGACAACTATTATAAGGCACATGCTCAGTATTGCTCAGTGCTTTTATATGTAGGTAGGTTCTAAAAGTTTTTAGTCTATTAAGAAGTACATAATGAGCTAGGTATACAGTTAATGTTAAGTAAGGCTATCAGTTCTGCAACTGTCAAATTGCAATATATTTTATGTAAAATTAACAAGATCTTTTTTGCATATTTCAGAATTTTCTCTCACCAAATATCCTTCTGAGGGAAATACCTACAGATTGTTTCCAAATCAGAAGGGGTTCAACAGGCAAATCATCTTTAGTGTGATAAAACTGGCGAAGGGGTACCTTGGATTAACTCGGGGATTTACAACCTTCACCTAGGATAAATATGGAGTTAAGAGTCAGGAACAAGTACCGCCTTGGTCGTAAGATCGGGAGCGGTTCTTTTGGAGATATTTATCTTGGAACCAACATTACGACTGGAGAAGAGGTTGCGATTAAACTGGAATGTGTTAAAACTAAGCACCCCCAATTACATATTGAATCTAGATTTTACAAATTAATGCAAGGAGGAGGTAACGTAACATTAATTACATTATTATTCAAGAACACCTGCACAATTTTTACATAGAATGTTTTCTAGAGTTTGAATCATTCATTGGCAATTTTACAGTTGGTATTCCCATGATAAAATGGTGTGGAACGGAAGGAGACTACAATGTGATGGTGATGGAGTTATTGGGACCTTCACTGGAAGACTTGTTCAATTTCTGCAATCGAAGATTTTCATTAAAAACAGTACTACTATTAGCCGATCAACTGGTAAGTAAATAAGAAAATAAAAAACATGTTCTGATTACAAGTTTAAAAAACACAATTCATGAAATAACTTTTTTGAATAATCCAGGTAAGTCGGATCGAATCAATCCACATGCGAAGTTTTATACATCGTGACATCAAGCCCGACAATTTCCTAATGGGACTAGGAAAGAAAGGAAATTTAGTTTACATAATTGACTTTGGACTCGCCAAAAAGTATAGAGAGCATAGAACTCATCAACATATACCATATAGAGAAAACAAAAACCTTACAGGGACTGCTCGATATGCATCTATCAACACTCATTTAGGCAAAGGTATGTACTTTGATATCTTTGTGAATTCAAAACCATGCTTTTCATGTTGTCATTTTCATGGTTGTATTTTTGAATTTTAGAACAAAGCCGACGAGACGATCTAGAATCTCTAGGATATGTACTTATGTATTTCAATCGTGGATCGCTTCCGTGGCAAGGGTTGAAGGCCGCAACGAAGCGGCAAAAGTACGAAAGGATAAGCGAAAAGAAAATGTCGACTCCAGTTGAAGAGCTTTGTAAAGGATATCCCCAAGAGTTCGCAACCTACTTGAATTACTGCAGAGCGCTTCGCTTTGAAGAGCAACCGGATTATGGCTACCTCAGACAGCTTTTTCGCAACTTGTTTCATCGTCAGGGGTTTACGTATGATTACGTCTTTGACTGGAATATGCTCAAATTCGTGAGTGATAAAATTTAATAATTTTTTTAGAAATGGTGTTTCAATAATATAGTGGAATGTTCTATAATGTCCGTTTGAAAATTTGACTGTATAGGGTGGATCTCGTCACGGCGAAGGAGAAGAACAAAGAGAACGAAGGCATAGTGCACGCGGTGGTGTTCCTGCGGTAGCCGCAGGAGTAAGCACTGGAGGGGGATTGGCAGGTGGATCTTCTCAGGCACTTCAAGGTCAACCACAAGGAGCGCAAGGGCCATTGGGATTTATTACAAAGCATCGAGTAGAAGCAAGAGGTGATATGCCTATCACTCCGTCAGGAAGTGGAAGCAATTTAGTGGGTTCAGCTGGAATAATGCCTCCACCCCCTCCGTCCAGTAGCCAACAGCAGGCTAATAACAATTCCACTGGTGCTTAAAAACATATTATTAATGATATGCCAAGATCCAAGTACTAAGTACTCTTACAAACCCTTCAAATCAACTTCTGTCTAATCTTAACGTTTCTCCTCATACACAATACTGTTGC
>JAQIXX010007878.1:0-10305 GCA_034700605.1 Willowsia nigromaculata | reverse complement strand
ATTATGACGCTTCAAAGCGTCGACGAGACTCCCGAACTGTAGAGTAGAGAGGGTTCTTAATGGAATGATGAATATTCTCGAAGTAAAATGATGAGCTGCGGGTGCACTTGATGCGATTTCCGTAACGCCAAAACACTGCGAGCTGTGAAGTAGATTAGAAAGAGATTAGATTGTTTGAATGAATTTTGATTAGATGAAATGGTAAAGTTTTGATTGTATTTTTGAAAGAAAAAAATAATAGCACCTACTCGTAATCTGCTGCGTTAGAGTTAGAAGTCAGAAGCCGGCACGATATGAGTGAGATAAGATAACCCTTCTTGATATGAAACGCCAATTAGATAATCAAAACGGTAAAAGGTCCACCTCCAATCCGCCGGTTTGCTCTTGCACTGGCCGGGCTGGAAACAGTTTGCCCTCCTTGGTTATCAGTAAACCTGAAAAACGAAATAGAGCAAATTTCTGATAAGTCATAAGTTGTGTGGCAAATTAAACAAGATGAAAAAATGCCATGCGTCACAACGTCAGCAACCGACAATCGCAAAAACTTTCCAGTTTAAGGCCCCGACTTTTTGTTGTTGGTTGCTGAAGTTGACAATGAAATCAGGTTGAGCAGTCTAAAAAGACAGCCAAGACGCCTAGCCTGACATTATTTTCAAATATGTCACATCCATCCTCCCACCCTCACCTTACTTGCAGCTCTTGTCACACAATCGGCATAATTTACTACACAGTCAAATTAATGAGAATGAGAACTGAGATTTACCTGGACTCGGACTAATGACTCCTCAATTTCTAGGTCACCACTGCTTGACCTGCCACAAGCCGCATCAGTCAAGTTCCAAAGTTCCGTTCCACTGGTTTTCACTTCACGATCCAAAGTTAGATGACGGTTCTGAAATCAATCAAGGAACAAAATACAAAATAACCTTATAGCATCCAGTTTAAATTCAGATTAAATCTGCGACATAAAAAAAGTCACAAGTAAATTAACTTAATTGACAATAAAATGATCTACAGTAAAAAATTTGAAGAATACACACAAATGCATGCGCCACATACCAACAACGGTTAAATCAATCAATTAATCAATCACCCTCGTCACCTGTAATTTGACCACACACGACGATATCCTAAGTTCACTGCTCTCTTCACTACTCTTTCATGCACTGCAAACAACATTTAAATTTTTCGCCTCCAATTAATTAACAATTAAACCCTTCCCAGAATCGAAGGTAAACCGAAATCAGCAGACGGACGACAACGACCAGACGAAGACAAAAGGTGACAGTTGCAATTGCGTTGTGAAGACTGACGAGACGAAAAGTCCTGCCCAATAACAAGCAAGAAGACAAAGCCAGGCAGTTGCTCTTCTCCTCTCCTCCTCATCTTCACTTTGTCTCCTTCGCTGTTTTTCTGCGCTTCGCTTTCGCTCTTCTCTCTCCACTCATCTTTCAGATGACCCCACCTCCGCAGCAAAAAGCAATGCGCCAACAGCATCTCTCCTCTTCCTCATTGTTTGTCAACACACGCAGACGAGAGAAGAAGCAACAAGCAGTCAACAACCTGCAATAATTTTCGGATGTTTTAACTGTCCAACTAACTGTCTGTCAACTGTTATAATTAAAATAGTTAATTGTGGTAATTAGTGGGGAATTAGTTAAGTTTGGAGTAGAGAATCGAGAGGGAAAAGTGGATGAAGGATGATGTCGTCTTCTTCTTCGTCTACATACTCCAATTCATCCGCGAAGGAGGAGGAGAGTGAGGATGACAAGATTGATAAGTACACGAAGGGCCTTGTCTCCTCTCTCGGGCACCTGATGGGCCTGCGGGAAGGTTGGGATGGGAAGTTACATGCGACCGTTGAAAGGGAGGAGGAGGATAAGCGTGGTTGTGTGAGCATTGAGAACATTAATTTGGCAACTGGTGAGTTTGGACAGTGGATTGTAACTAATGATAATTTTTAATGGACAATTAGTTTTGAATGAAGGCAGTTATATTTAATTATGGTGTTTGTTTGCTTTTGTTCAGCTCAGAAGTGGAGAGCTGGAGGATTTACAGAGCAGCTTGGAAAAATGAATATCCTTCCGCCTGAGAAAGTTTCCAAGATTTTGGAACGAGTGGAGGAGGTGTCGGCAAGTTCTGGAACTGTGACAGGGCCCAAGAAACCTGGTGTGCCCCCAAACTCATCGACGTCAGTCACTGGAGTAAAAAGGGCTGTTGGAAAAGCTAAACCTACTGATCCATTTAAGGATCCACTCGTTGTATCAAAGGGAGGGTTTTTTCCACCTCGAAGGGTCATTCCAACAGCAGCGGAAAGTAGCAATGCAGAAGGAGTTTCAAAATATGAGGAGGCAACGACCAGGACATCTTTATTCAGCGAGTATAAACAGTCTGCTAACAAGAAGCCTGCTTACGGTTTAGGGAATAAACCGGAACCTGTTGATGAAAAGCCATTTGCTAGAAATGTGGGTCGTGGAAGGGGGCGGGGTGCTGGAAATCGGTGGGACATGGATGACAAGAAGGATGATTTAAACAGAGAACTGGATTCTGGAGGTGGACTTGGTGGATCTGCATTTAGAAGTGCTTATCAACAGCTGGTAAGTATGCATGGAGGAAAAATTATAGTTCTTTTGTGCATTCTAAACAAAGTTAGAAAAATAATATGCATGTTTTGTTTGTCAACAGTTGATCGACGACAAAAGGAAGGGAATTCAGCGTCCCCAGTTGCCTAGTTTAGGATCTGGGCCTAAACTGGGTCTCAGTAGACCTCCACCTGGCAAAGAACCTGAAAGAAATCCGAACCAAAGAAAATCTGATGAGAATGAGAAGAAGGTCTCGGATAATCCTGAGTGAGTGCAAGCACAACTTTATTTACTCAACTGACAATCTCTTGAATTAATGGATAATCAACTAATTGCCGATTTTCTTTTTTGCAGGGTCCAAGAGATAATGGAGCATGAAAGTATGAAAAACATTGAGCCGAAAATGGTGGAAGCCATCTTAAACGAAGTGATTCAAGTCTCAACCACCGAGTGGTCCGACATTGCTGGTTTGGATGGCGTCAAAAAGATAATCCGAGAAATCATCATTTGGCCAATGGAACGCCCCGATATTTTCACTGGACTTCGTGCCGCCCCTCGAGGAATCCTCTTCTTTGGTCCACCTGGTACCGGAAAAACAATGTTTGGTCGTGTTATAGCCACCCAGTCAAAATCCACTTTTTTCAACATCAGTGCTTCCTCCCTCACATCTAAATGGATGGGCGAAGGTGAAAAAATGGTGCGTGCTTTATTCGCAGTCGCAAGAGTGAAGCAACCTTCTGTTATTTTCATCGACGAGATTGATTCAATCCTCACTCAACGAAGTGATACCGAGCATGAGAGTTCGAGAAGACTCAAAACCGAATTTCTCATTCAGTTTGACGGCTGCGCTACATCATCAGAAGACCGGATTCTTGTCATTGGCGTCACCAATCGACCCCAGGAATTAGATGAAGCCGCAAGACGTCGTCTCGTCAAGCGTATTTACATTCCACTTCCGGATTTCGTAGCGAGAAAGCAGCTAGTCAAGAATTTGATCAAAGAGTACTCATCCGAATTGTCAGAGGCGGATTTCGACAGGATAGCGAATATGACAGAAGGTTACTCTGGAGCGGATATGACAAGCTTGTGTAGAGAGGCAGCGTATGGACCAATTCGAGAAGTTGGTCATCTTCTTCAAAGTCTGGACTTGAGTAAAGTTCGTCCCATGCGAATGAAGGACTTTTTACATGCTCAAAGACAGGTCAAGTCTAGTGTCGCCGAGTCGGATGTGGAGTTGTATGCAGATTGGGACGCCAAGTTTGGTTGTCACATTGGTTATGGACTCTCTCCAGATGAATCTGTGACGCTGAGTCAGATGAACCAGAGCCAAGACTGAAATCTCCACGAGATTCTCCAGTTTCCAGTCACCGTGGTGGCGTGGCACACGCCAATGTATTACTTCAGATCTGTGTTATTTTTTACACTGTAATTTTTACGCTTATGTAATATGAACAAAATATGTACAAAAGTTTTAACTTTCAGAAAATAAATCAATTCCAAAGATCAACGTTGCTAATTGTACTAAAGTTTATTTCATACTATTATGTTACCCGATCCTGTAAACCGAAGTAATAGCAGTAGCTGTGTAAGTGCCACAACCAGTACAGCCAGTCACACTAGATTATTCAACGACAATGATGACAGACCTGAGGAGCCCCAAAAGTTTCCCACTCCAGATTTTAATACCCACTTTGTTATCAAAAGTGGGAGTAGTTCATCTTCAGAAAAAATTACTCCAGTGTTGACACCCCCTCCCCCTGTGAAAAATGTTTCTGAAAATTCTCTCCCAATCCCAACTATTTCAATCTCACATTGCCCCGATGCGCCTCCACCTTCCACGCAAATCGAAAACTCTAATTTTCTCGTGCCCAGTAGAGCCCCATCAGTGACAATCGAAACCCCAAGACCTGTAACAGCACCTTCAGTGGAATCAACCTCTTCCTTCAGTTTTCCTTCTCAGTTCGGATCTTTAACCGAAAACTTGGCACTCTCATCCCACTCATTAATATCCCCAAATCCAGCAAGACGGTCCCATTCGTTACAGCATCCATTCATGAAGTCCCCCTCGGGGGGATCATCAGCAAATCGAATGTTTGAATCCACCTCAACCAGTACCAGGACTATCCTCGCATTCCCCGACTCCCCCATGGACTTTTCCTATCAGCCTGTGACCCAATTTTGCTTGCGGAAGAACAAAATGGGGGAATTCGAGAATGACGAGGAGGGATGCAGTACAGTTAATGGTAAAGATGATGACGATTATCAAGCAATTTTGAAAGCTTGTGGACAACGAGCTCCTATCCCAATTGACATGATATTTAATGGCGTAAAGGACATTGAGAAAATTGGGGAGGGGGTCTATGGCGAAGTGTACTCCGCTTCGTTTCGATACTTTAGTCAGTGTTCATGGGTCTACAAAGTGGTGGCCATTGCGGGTGACATGATGGTCAATGGAGAGAAACAAAAGGGGTTTTTGGAGGTTCTACCGGAAGTCGTCGTGAGTCAGGAACTTAGCAAGCTAAAAGGCGTCCTCAACAAGTGCTACACAGACGGCTATGCTTTCATGAAAAATGCACGTATTGCAAAAGGCAGATATCCTTCCAGTTTAATTCAACCTTGGGACAAGTTTAATGATAAATATGGTGACAATTTGCTTTAAATATTTTCAAGCTCGTTATGATTTCTATATGAAAAATATTTTTCCTTTCTGAACCCAAGAATCGGACAACGATAAACCAGACTTTGGTCCAGAGCAGCTCTACATGGTTCTCGAGTTTGAATTCGCTGGTCAGGATATCGAATCACTAAACTTTCGAGACGCCCGTCAAACGCTATCTATTGTTCTTCAAGTCGCTCATATTCTGGCAGTTGGAGAGTTTGCGTTGGAGTTTGAACACAGGGATCTTCACTGTAAGTAATAAATATAAAGCAAACTATTTAATTATAGCTTAATTACATTCTATATCCCATTCTAAATGCCACAGGGGGCAACATTCTCGTCCAAAGCTGGCAAGCTCCCACAGTCCGCTACCTTCTCAACGGAGACACAATCCACGTCCCCTCGATGGGCATCAAAGCTGCCGTCATAGACTTTACAATTTCCCGAGTCAAGCATTCCACAACACAGACGCCAGTCTACCTCGATCTAAAAGACGACGAGGAGCAGTTTCTTGGCACTGGTGACCACCAATTCGACATCTACCGGATGATGCGTGACCACAACCGTAATAATTGGGAGGCATTCTCTCCAAAAAGCAATATATACTGGCTCCACTACTTGGCGAACAAACTCTACGTCAAAGGCCAGTACACATCGCCCTCCCCCACATCCTCCACTTTATCCCCAACATCCACCCGCAAGTCTGCACATCACCTCCGCGCAGTCAGGAAACTTCGTGAACTCTCCTACTCCATTTTGGAACATGACTCCGCCAAAAACTTCATCATGAGCCAAGAATGCAAAGTATACCGAGAATTTTTAGGAACCCCACCTCCAACCTCCACTCCCACAGCCATCCCCTCCATTCCCCAAAAATAAGAGTGAAAACACAAGAGACTCAATTTTTAAATGCCTTTTTATTCAAATGATTGCTTCTTCTTTGGAATAGAAATTCTTTTTATTATCATCAGTTTTAAAAGGATTCTTTTTTGCGGGATATATAGTTAGGTAGGGTATTATGTACGTATAAGTAGTTATTATAAGATCACTCATCTTCACCAATTATTTTACTCCTCTCTCTGCCGAGGATTATTACAAATGCCTACATGATAATTTATTACCAACTATTTATTAATACGATTCTTTGTGTTGCTCTTTGTCACAATGTTCCAAAAAAATCTCAATAAATAAATCGCACAATTTTATGATACGAAGGGAGTGAGCGCCTGAAAGTGTGCTAATTTTTTACTTTCATTCTTTCTACTTATAAAAAAGTTTAGCCATGCATTCATGCAACAAAAATTAACGATAAAAATTATAGCTCAACAAAACATTTTATTAGTTTCATATTTTTACGCATGAAAAAATAATAGCACTCATAGAAAAATTCGTTCCATAAAATAAATTACAAACTTAACAGTAACTTTTCCTTAAAAACTGAACTCGTTCCCATTTTTGAACTGTGCAAAAATAAAGCAAAAATGACAAACTGTTTATCTGTAGCTATTTAATAATTAAGTATATGAGACACGTAAATTATTTAGAGGGTAACGCAACATTTAAAAAAGCTTCTGGAAAGCAATTAAAGGTGGATACTTTTCTTTTTCTCAACAGTTCATAAGACTTAATCGGTAGAGTTAAGTTAGTTTACCTCAGCTAATAATACTTGGTCACAACGATATTTATGTAAACGATAAAATACGTCAAAAGTTATCCAGTTTGAATAAGTAACATCATTGATAATACAAATTATTTAACGGTTTCATCATAAATTATATAGAATATTTTAATAACAAGTGCTTATCATAATTTATAATTTCTCCATCTACAATTATCTCCATAAAGTAATTAATCTGAATCTGAATTACTTTTTTACGAGGATGTTCTAACAACATATTTTTTTATCTTCTCAGAATCTCATCATGGCTATTATATAATTTTTTTCATCTGATGTTATAACACTTATCCGACAAAAAGGCTTCTCTGATGAAAGTATTTCAATGACTTTTCAACACAGTCCATTCAAATGATACAATAATTTTTACAATCTACTGACAAACTTTTTGCAATAATGACATGACAGAAGACACAAAAAACGACATACCATTCTAAAATTATCTTAATAGTGGTTACAGTTATATAAGTACATACACAATTATATTTAAGATAATTAGAGATTATTTTAATAGGACATAGGTATTTATATTCCATTGTTTGTACATTTACAAATACACAGTTTCAACAATAAAGCTTTTTTGACACAACAATAGTTAATCTTCTTTGTGGCTGCATGGCAGTTTTAGCCTCGTATTAATTTTTTTCGTGTGTTCTTCTTCTCAAATTCGCTTTTTACGGATATCCCACAACACATATCGAAAACGAGAATCTTCTTTCAAAAACCTCCGTAAAATGCATAACAATAACAGTTTATTTAACTAATCGCGCTAAACTTTTTGATAAAACCATAATTCACGATTAACAACAATAATATGTGTAAAGGGATATATAATTTTCTGTTATCTATTTAACGACTAATGAAGATTTGATAACCTAAAATAGTATAATATGTAGTTATTAATCATTTTTTGGTTCCTTCAGCATCTTCAAGTTTAATAGCATATTTATCATCTTAATTAACTTAAAAAAGGATACGTTTCTGATAGTTAATTAATATATAGCTACTTATTTTAATTAACAGCAAAATAAATGAGAAAAATGCATTTTTGTAGCTTTCAAAATCATCTTTAGTTTTTTTTGTAACGACTAAGCATTCAATGGCAAACGGCGAAAATTAATAGTTATTCCAAAATACAAAAAATTTAGCGCAGCATAATTTTTAGAATGAGAAAAAGTTTGATCACTCACGTTTTTTGCACATTACATTTTCATATGAAGCTATAATACTATACTAATTTACTGCTTGTTTTATACTTTGGAAAATTACACGAGGAATGGCGAGTAACAACAACCATCATTGATTATTGCATTCCCTGCAAATATTTGTTGGTAATTTTTGGAAGACTATAAAACGTATAGTTAAGTCTACAATATATAATTATTATTATGTTTTCTTTTAGCTGGAAAAGTTGTATCCAATTTACAAAGCTGCAAAGTAAAAACAACTACTAGAAACTCTACAATGAGTAGATATTATATTTATTTCTTAGATTAATTTCCGTCTCCTCTCTTGTTTCTAAATGTATTCAATACTGTTATCATTTGTGGAGGACCCTCTATTGCCTTGATCAACATGATTATTATCTTGATGATGACCCTGACTCCTGTCACCACCTCCAGCGCCTCCAACAGCTCCAGCGTTTCTGTTACTTTTATTCTTCGCCGCTTTGTTCACTTTGCTGTACAGAGGCATCGTTAAAAATGGTTCATTATTATTCCCAGAAATATCCTGTATCGAGTTATCCGCCGCCGAGTTTGTTGAATTGTTTGGCATTGTTGTGGTACTAGCACCGCTTTTCTTTGTCCGCTTTTTCGTCTTGTCCACCTGCGCATACAACTGACTCACGTCTTGCTGTTGGGAGTGAAGAGCACCGGCACCTGAGGAGCTGGTGGTAGATCTAGTTGAATCCCTTTCCTCTTGGTGACGACTCATTGTATCCATTTGCTGTTCAGGAGTCTTCGATTTACCCCTTGCCTTCGGCTTCACTCGAGAATACCCAATGTCTTCATAGTAGTCACTACCATTTTTCCCATCTTCTGAATCCAGCAGATCATCCTTGCTCTCGTTCAGCCTTTCGTAAGGGGGGTACTTGACACTCTCGTACATTTGGTCAGGCTTATCATCATCCTCATCGTCTTCATCTTCATCGGAGCCGAGAGCAGGTTTCACTCTGCTCAAATTACCAGGTGGCCGCTTTGACGAGGAAGCTGATGATGGATCTTTCTTTTTGATTTTTTCATAGCCATGTTTCTTCCCTTTCGATTGTCCTGGCTTTTTTACCCTTTCGTAAAATTGGTCCTCTTCTTCCTCCTCGTCATCGTCATCCTCCTCCTCAGAGTTCCTCTTCTTTTTATCAATCACTTGATAAAGCTCTCCACCATCGTCGTCGTCATCATCATCCTCTCGACGTCGGTGGTCGCCAATTTCCTGATAGTGATCTGATGGCTCCTTACATCTTCCTCCAATCTCTTGATAAGTGTTATTCAGGTTTCTCGGCTCAATTTCATGATAATTTCCAGAGTCCAGTCTTATTCTTGAACCACTCCCACCAACTGGAGGGGGAGGAGCTGCAGAGGTTGATGCTGAGGATGAGGTACCCTGTCGACTACTCCTTCCGCCAGGAGTCTTCTCAGGAA
This sequence comes from Willowsia nigromaculata, assembly GCA_034700605.1. NCBI lineage: Eukaryota > Metazoa > Arthropoda > Collembola > Entomobryomorpha > Entomobryidae > Willowsia > Willowsia nigromaculata. Next base: position 750 of record JAQIXX010007878.1, on the reverse strand, counting down.
TTATATTGTAATTGTCTTCATCCACGAGCTCGCGGTGTTGTTGGCGAGCTGAGGGTGCAGACGAAGGTGAAATGTCGATCCGACCTGAGCCCGGACTCCTGAGATGATGATGAGGAGGAGGTGGTGGGTCATCGATAGTATTATTGGCATTGATAGTGGCACTTGAACTCGGAAATAGATTTTCTCGAACAACCTCAAATTCGGAGTAGCTAATGTCCGCCTTTGACCAGCGACGACTGTCCACTGTGTCAGCATCCATTGGATTGCTGTTGTCCATCAGACTTGCCGCTCGTTTGCTACGATGGTGGGTCGGTTGATGAGAGTAGTGAGATGAGGAGGAGGATGACGAGGGGTGATGTGAGGTAGAAGTATCTTTTGATGGGGGAGGAAGCGGAGGAGGAAGTGGATTTTCACTGCCTATAGGAGGCTCCCTCATCATGATTTGCTGACTAGATGATGTGGAGGCGTTGGATGCTGTTGGAGTCACTGGTGTTTTACCCTGTGGCTGCTTCTTCTTCTTTGTTACTTGGGCGTAAACAGGAGGATGTGCGGAGGAGGAGGATGCTTGCGGAGAGGGAAGTGGTGGGATCTGCGGCAACTGGGCGTTCGGAGATGACGGTGGAGGTATTGCTGTGGAAGCTGGAGATGGAGCACCCGGAGACAAATCGGGTGGTGGCACAAGAGGAACTGGTGGCAACGGCGAGTTTGCTTCTCTCCGTTCAGGGATTGGGGAAGATACATTTGGTCCAC